>MDKF010437780.1:0-16262 GCA_026770625.1 Nicotiana glauca
ATTGCAAAAATTAAAATCCTAATGCACATGCATATTTTTGTATATTTTTATGAATTATTATGCAACTAATTAACATAAAAAATGCCACAAATATTTAACGAAATTTAAAAATCATTTTGTTTGGATTTTAGGAATAATTTGTTTAGGGCAAAAATCACGTGCTCACAATAAGCACCGAAGATCTGCCTCTCCGGCACAAATACACAATCAAACAGGTAAATGTCAAGCAAATAAGAAAAACACATAAAGGTTCGCCCCTCGAGCATGTCAACAAATCTGCCCCTCGGGCAATATCTCAGAACAATACCAGCCCCTCGGGAAATCACATAGAACAATACCAGCCCCTCGGGCAATCACATAGAACAATATCATCCCCTCGGGCTATATCTCACATCACAATGGGTACCCGCGCTCACTAGGGGTGTGCAAAATCCTGGAGGGGCCCCTTACGGCCCAAGCGTAATATCAAGCCATCTCGTGGTGTCATCACTAGGCTCTCGGCCTCATATCAATCAAGCCACCTCGTGGTATACATATCTCAGGCCCTCGGCCTCAAATCAATATAAGTTTTTCCTCACAACATAGGCCTTCGGCCTTACTCAGTCAGAAATCCTCACAAGACACTCGGGCAATAGTAAAACAGTGTTTCTCAGCCCAAACATCATTTGAAATATCATTTAAGTATTAAAACTAAGTAAACATGGCTGAGTATGAAAACAATTGAAAAGTGACATGACTGAGTTCAAGTATAAAGTCAAAAATAGCGAGGAAATATAAAAATAAATCCCCAAACGGTTCAAATAGTTGGCACAAAACCCAAATATGGCATTCAACCCAAATAATGATGATATTAAATAGATTTCAGTCAAATACACGGTAAAATCATCAATCGGGATAGACCAAGTCACAATCCCCAATAGTGCACGACCCCGCGCTCATCATCAAGCATGTGTCTTACCTTAATATAACACTACGATATGCAATTCGGGGTTTCAAACCCTCAGAACATCATTTACAATCATTACTCACCTCGATCCGGTCTAAACTCTATCCCGCGATGCCTTTGCCCACATGAATCAACCTCCAGATGCTCCAAATCTAGTCACGATCAGTACATAATCATTAAAATATGCTAAGAGAATGAAGCCCACTCGAAAATATCCAATTTACATCAAAATTCCAAAAATTGCTCAAACCCGGCCGCCATGCCCACGTTTTGGAATCCGACAAAATTAACAACAATGGTATCCTCATCCTCTCACGAGTCTATACATACCAAGAACATCAAAATCGGACCTCAAATGGCCCATAAAATCCCAAATCCTAGGTCTTGAATTACAAGCCCTAGTTCTTCAATACTAGACTTAATCCCATGATTAATTTGATAGAATTCACACAAGAATCGAGTATTGAGTTCAAAAATATTACCTCTAGGTGATTCCCCTTGAATCCTTCTTCAATCCTCTTCAAAAAGCTTCAAAATTGGCCAACAATAGAGGAACTTAGCCTCAAATTCGCGGAAATGAGCTTTTAAAACATTCTGCCCAGCTCTTATTTTTACTTAATCGCGATCATGGAAAATCCATCGTGATCGCAAAGCACAAACGTCGCTGGCCCAAAATTTCACTGTACGTGATCGCGTACATACCCACGCGAACGCGATGCTCAAAGTCTTACAACTATGCGATCACGAATGAGACCACGCGACTGCGATTCACAGAAACATACACTTACGCGATCGCAACCCTATCTACGCGAATGCAAAGAATAATCTGGGTTCCCCCCTGAGATAGCTCTACGCGATCGCGAGCCTCCTCACGCGATTGCGATGAAGAAAAACCTACAATAGAACTGAAGCTAAAACCTGCAACTTTTAATATGCAAATTATATCCGTTTAACCACCCGAAACTCACCCGAGGCTCCCGGGACCTCAACCAAAGGTCCTAACATATCCGAAAACCTTATTCGAACTTGTACCAATATTCAAAACACCTCAAGTAACATCAAATCAACAAAAACACATCGGATTCAAGCCTAAGAATTTTAAGAACTTTCAACTTACGCTTTTGATAAAAAAACACAACCAAACCACGTCCGAATGACTTAAAATTTTTCACACATGTTAAAAATGACACAACGGAGCTATTGCAACTTCCATAATTCCATTCTGACCCCTATATAAAAATCTCACCTATCAACCGGAAAATGCCAAAATCTCAATTTCGCCAATACAAGCCTAAACCTTCCACAGACTTCCAAAATGCATTCCGATCATGGTCCTATGTCCCAAATCACCTCACGGAGCTAACCAAATCATAAAATTGCTGATCTGAGATCATATACAAACAAGTCAAATCTTGGTCAAAACTTTCAAATTTCAAGCTTCGAACTGAGAATTGTTCTTCTAAATTCATCCCGATTACCCTGAAAACCAAAACCAACGATTTATATAAGTCATAATCCATAACAAAGGGCAAGTCATGCCCGAGAACTGACGAACAAAGTGCAAAAGCTCAAAACAACCTATCGGGTCGTTACAAACAGTTAGACAGAGTCTCAGGCTTTTCATGTTAATCTATGTTGGCTACAAATATATTTCAGAATTGTATTAGTTTTCTCACTTTGATTTATATCATCCAGACTTCCAGTATATCAACATGTGTTAGATTATCTTCCTTATTCAGTATGTTATGATATCATATGTTGATTCATCCAGCCAGTTGGTTCGCTCGGTCACATATAGTTAGGCTCCGAGTGCCGTGTTACAACAATGCTCAAGTTCGGGGCGTGACAAAGCTTGGTATCTGAGCACTAGGTTCAAGTGTCCTAGGGAGTCTATGAAGTCATTTCCAATGGAGTTTCCTATATATGTGTGTGTTAGCCACTCATATAAATGGTTAACTACCATGACATCTAGAATTGTCTCATTTTTTTCTACTCTAGATCGTGCCATGAAGCTTAGAGCAATAGGTAACCTTCTCTTCCTATCGAATTCCAAATGTATTGGATGCCCAAAAGACGTGCGAGAAAAAATAACTCAAGTTCTTAGAGAAGGTGATTCCCATTGGGGTATAATTATGGAGTATAAACTGGTAACAAATGAGACATGAGATGATGTTAAAAGTAGGATGCAATGGGTGGTAGTACATTTTAGAGCATAACCTTATCAGAAAGTACAAAAGCAGTTATTATGTATTATGGTTATCAGTTTACCTCACTTAGCAGTTATATAGTCTTTCAGTTAGCAAGTTTGTGGTTATTCAGTACGCAAGTTTTAAGTTATATGTTTACCAAATATCAAATTTTCATTGTATCAAAATTTTTGGTGACTAGTGAGAATACAGTAATGCCTATGGGTGCTAAAAGAAAAAGTATGTAACAGTGATTATAGAGAAACCTTCACATATTTTAGGTATGGATTAAGACCCATACTTATCGGATGGCGCAGGAAGTGATCTATCAGATGATGGTATACTTTGAAAGATAAGTTTGTGCATGGTAGTGTATTTATATGTGTTTTACCTCATGAAACAATTTCATTTTTAATTCTTGGAAATGGAGCCACAAGTTGGATGATGATAGTTCAGATCTCAAACTCTAACATTGGTCACTATAGTTTTGGACAAAAAAAAGGCTAAGGGTAAAATACCTAGGAGTCAGAAACATTTGTTACTACCAAATATGTGATTTCGTACAATTCATGAAAATGACTAGAAGATATGATGTATGCAATAAGAACCAAGAGCAGCCAATAGTGAATTTCAGGGAACTATTTTAAGTTGTTTAGATTTATTCATACTAAAACTAAAAATTACCACGTTAGTAAGTTGCTATAAGAACCAGCTATTATTGTGAGATAAAGGATATGACAATTCCCCTTAAGTTATGTGACTAAGTGTTTACCCCGAATGTTTATAATCTGATATGATTTTGAAGTATATAGAAAGTTAGCGGTTAGATATTCCAATTTTGTTTAAGAAAGATGAAATTTCCCTAAGTGTGATCCATGTACATAGTTCAAAAAGGAATGATAGTATGCGACCATAGAACATGGTCGGATGGTGAGAAAAATTAAATATAACCTTATTCCTCACTTTAGTTATCCAAAGTAGTAAAAGAAAACGTGATTCTAGCAAGTGTTTAGTAAAAGGATATTAAGTAAGTTTTGAGTAGATACAACAAATTAGCAATTTCAGCAGAGTTAGTAGAGGTACAATTTGATTCACTTATCCAAGTTAACTCTAGTGAGTGGATGGCAGCTTCAAATACCAAACACGTGTTAGAACCCAAAGAGTTTAAGTTAAACCCTAAGTACAACAATAGTGGGAAAAAATTAGCTAGGCAGTAAGAGAGCCAGCTACAGAAGAATAGCCTTTATGAATTATCAAAATGTGGTTTCTCCAAGACTGATAGTGTGAGCAGAATTAAATTATTAAGATTGTGTATAATAGTTGTGAATACATTAGATTTTCTTTATGTGAATAATATAGTTTTTTCCTAGCTCAGAAATAAGTTGGAAGATGAGTCGTTATTGACGTAGAGTGCAAAGAATTGCAGAAAATAAGGAAAGTTATTTGGATCCCAACAAAAAGAGAAGCATCTGCAAGTATAAGACCTTTAGTCTAAGGGGTGATGTGAAATTATTTTGTAAGTCCAGTTAGTGATTTGAAACTTGAATAGTTAGCATGGGATATGAAAAAGAAAATCAGTTCGGTAATGAGGGAAAATTGTATAATTACCACAAGGATTATGTCTAGCATATGTAAGAAACACAAAGTGATTAGAATGATCACCGAGCTTAGTTATTGATGATAAAGTGACCACAGAAAAGCAATAAAATCATGCCTATGTATGTGTTATGAGGGTAGTGCCGTTGCACGGGACTCTAAAATTTAGAGTACATGTCAAAGATTTAGTTCACAATAATGCTATAAGTATTTTTAGGAAGTGCTTAAGAATATAAAGTGTGGGAAGTATAACTTATGATTGAGGTAGATAGTATAATTTTTAGTAAAAGAAGTTCACCAGCCAAGATAGGAGTTCGACTTCAGACTCCGAAGATGACGAAGTTGTTGTCTAGAACAGGACTTGTTCCCCTTAGTAGCCAAAGGGAAAGAGAAACAATTTGATGATCCCTATGTGTTACCGTTGAAAGAGGATATTCAAAAGTATAAGACGTTGGCTTTTGAATAAGGGGGGATGATGGTACTTTGAGGTACAAAGACAGATTGTGTGTTCCAGACATAGATGGACTTAAAGAGGGAAGAGCATGTTAGAAGCCCATAATTCCAGGTATTCTTTCCATCCAGGTTCCCTAAATATGCATCATGACCAAGGAGATTTATTGGTTGAACGACATGAAAAAAATGTCACAGACTTTGTGGCTAATTGTACGAATTGTCAGCAAGTGAAAGTCGAGCAGCAGAAAGCCTAGTGTTTTATCACAGATTGCACATATTTTGAGTGGAGATGGTAAATATGAAATTTATAATAGGATTATCTTGCTTATTTTAAAAACATGATTTGATTGGATGATTGTAAAATGACTTACCAAGTTAGCACTTCTTGCCAGAAAAAACTACAGATTCAGTAGAAGATTATACCAAGTTGTACATAGGAAATCGTCTAATTGCATGGGACTCCGTTGTCTGTCATTTCAGACTGTGGTGCTCAGTTTAAAAAATGAACTTTAGAAGTTCTTTCAGGAATGATTATGCACAAGTTTTTCGTCCTCAGAAAGATGGTCAGGCAGAGTGCATTATTCAAACAGTTGAGGATATATCCTTCATGTTAAAAGTAATTGGGATGATCACATACCTCTCATTGACCTTGCTAATAATAACACCTACCATTCTAGTGTCAAGATATTACTGTGAGAGACTCTGTATGGGCGAAGGTGTAGATCACCAATTGGTTGGTTCAAAGTTGGTGAAGAGGAGTTGTTGGGACTAAATTTGGTCTATCAGACTATAGAGAAAGTTAAGTTGATTCAAGAGCATTTGAAGATGACTCTGAGCCGCCAAAAGTCCTATTCGAACGTGCGACATAGACACCTAGAGTTTCAAGTTGATGATTGGGTATTTCTAAAAGTTTCGCCTATGAAAGGGGTTATGAGATTTGGGAAGAAGGGGAAGCATAGTCCCTGCTATATTGGGCCATATAGAATCTTGGGAAGGATCGGTCAATTAGCTTATGAGTTGGAGTTGCCACCAGAACTTGTGCCTATACAGCCACCGCTTCACGTGTCATGTTATAACATACATGTTTCCAGTACTCAGATAATCATGTCAGTTCAATACTCAGATACTCATGTCAGTTTAATACCCAACTACGCATGTCAGTCCAATACTTAGATATTCATGCCAACTTAGTACTCTGATATTGACGTTAGTTCAATTCTCAAATATTCGTGCCAGTTCAATATTCATATACCTATGTTAGTTCAGTATTCAGGTATCTATGTCAGACCAATATTCATTCAATGCAGTAGTCATTCAGTTCAGTATCTCAACAATTCAGTAATCATGTATCCATTCAGTTTAGTATGCAAGTGTTAATGAAATTTCATGCTTCCACTATACCCATTTAAGGTCTGGAGTTAGCAGAAGTTATAGTCAGGAAAATCATTTGAGGACGAATGATTCCAATGGGGAGATAATGTAACACCCCATAAATTCGGCTTAGGTATAAATGAGTTAAAGGAGTAGTAAGGTTATATTTTGAACATGTGAAGTCCTATCGGGATGATTATGGGTGAAAATAGTTGTTTCAAAATCAAGATGGAAAGTAAGGTGTATAAGATTTGACAAAATCGACTAAGTTTGCAGAAGGTCTATCTTCAGCAGGTTTTAGTGAAAATATATAAGAAATTTAGGAAAACTCAAAACACTAAAGTTGTATCACTTTGAAATAGAGTTCCAACAATATATTATGGAGCTCGAACGGATCTTTGTGCAAAAAGTTATACACGTTTTACAGAACAGTATGCGATATGCACGTCCTGTAGCGCGCCCCTACTGCGTCCGCGCTTCTTTTGAGGCAGTGTTACTGCCGTTTTACGCGGTCAGTAGCGCGGTCACGTCTTCCGATACACGAGTGATCGCGGCCTACTACGTACTACTAATTAAGTAGCAAGAGAGGGTCGGAGCAGCTTTTACCCAATTTTGGGTCGGGATCAATATCCACAAAGAGTTAGAATTGGAATCGAGTATCTATCTAGTTTAGGATTGCGTATGTGTTCCAAATTATACTTCTCATCATTTTTGGGGTTTTTGTTATAATTCTACTTTTATCAAACTACAAATTGGTAAATGCAATTAGATTAAGATAAGAGTTATAATGCTACGGGTTGATCAAATGGTTTAAGAGGCACTAGGGTGTTGACATCCGCCTAGGTGGTCAATTGACGGGGTACTTGAGTCTAAGGCACAATTGACGTAATTTGAGAGTATGATATAACCGTTGCACAAATTTACCCACTCTACACCTCTCGATGGTTCGAGTGATTTTGCCCGAATTGACTTTCTCAAGACCAATTGGGTATACGAATTTGCACAAGAAACTAGGGTTCAAGTCGGGTATTACTCTTTCGAGGTTTAACCCTTTAATTGGGGCTATCAATCTCTTGAGTATACCCCAATTCATTTTTAGATCAATTTCAGAGACTTGGGCTCTCTTTCTCAAGAAGAGCCCTAGTCAACTAAACACAAACTAGTATTTGCAACCACTAATTCAGCAATTAACCATGAAATTCACCCAAATATCAAACACCTATAGTCAATTTAGCTGTAAAATACAAGACCCATTAATTACCCATACTAGGGTTGAGCCACAACCCTAGCTTACGAGTCTAGCTACTCATAATTGAAGAAGAAAAGCAAGGAATAGATGAAGAACAACTCATATTAATTAATTACTAAGGTAAATACTAAGATTCAATGATGAAAAGTAGATAACATTGCCTACAATGGCTAAAAACTTCGAACCCACGAGCACAGCTACATTACAAAACTATCTGATACCCTAAAAATAGGAAAAGAAATACTAAGCTGAAAATTTGGACAAAAATACCCCTGCGGGGTTAGTGCGGACCGCACAAAATGGTGTGCGGCCGCATTAGGGCTCTGATCTTGAAAATTGAACTCTCTAAACTCAGGATCTGCGGACCGCAGAGAATGGACTGCGGCTGCGAAGGCTTCTTATGCGGTCCGAATAAAATGGAGCACGGACCGCATTGACTTGAAAACTCCAAAATGGCACTCTTTGATTCTTGGCTCTGCAGACCGCACTAAATCGAGTGTGACCGCGTTGATCTCAGTGTAGACCGCACAAATCCTAGTGCGGCCGCATTGTCCTTATGCCTGATTTTCAACCTCTCTGAATCTCCTAGTGCGAACCGCACAGAATGGTGTGCGGCCACACTGGGCCTGTTTTGCCTGAGCTCACCTTGTCTTTGGCACTTGTGCTTGTTTCACTCTTTTTGAGCCGATCTTTGATATCTTGTCACTTTGTTGATCAAACTTGCAATCAAGCACAACTTGTGAGCCTTTTGGGACTATTTTGTATGAATTTCTAATCAAAGCATAAGCAAGAAGGAGTATAAAATGCGTCAAAATCCCTAGTTATCAACTCCCCCAAACTTAAGCTTTTACTTCTCCTCAAGCAAACACAATAAGACCCACCCCTAAAAGGAAAACCCAAGAAATTTTCAGCTGTCCTAAAGTAACCTCATCTAGCATCTACTGGGACTAACAATTGCCCTCAATACAAATGAATCATTAGCAAATTTTACTCTTTGAAACTCCATGGATTAAGTGCGACACAAGAGCATCAAGAATTGACTCAACACATCAAAGAACTCTTTTCTATTACTTTGGTCATTGTGGAACCCAAACTCACACATCCTCAACTCTCCCTTAGAAATCCTCACTTTAAGATAGTGGCACTCAGAATGAGGATAATGGAAATTCACTCATCTCTCTCAAGAAAAAGCCAAAAGTCCGGCTCTAGGTACCATATGCTTGCCCCTTATGTGAGTATCCACTAATGTAAGCTTCATTCAACTAAAGATTATATAGGGATTTTGTGGAGACATTGTGAAGGATTTTTGTTCAGGGTAGGAAATGTTTTTGTCTAAGTAGGTTCCATCTTCCCTTAAGAACTTCTTTTGATTCATTTGGCACACATTCACTTGACTCTTTGAGTCATTTCACTTCTTTCTAAGGGGTTAGAGAGATACACTACCACTCTTTCTTATGCATTTCAAACCTTTTCTCCTTTTTCAACTTTCCACACCTTTCATTCTTTGCTTTTCTTTGAATCCCTTTTTATTCTTTTTCACATTGAACATTCTTTTTGTTTTTTTGCTTTTCTTTCTTTTTCATTGCCTTTCCTTTTCTTCATTTTTGTGCCTTTTTACCACTTTGATGCAACCCTCGTCTCTCCCCCCAAACTTATACTTTTTCCATGTGCTAAAGGAAAGATCAGGTGCCAAGAGAGGGTATCTTTTAGAACAGGTTAGGCTTGTATCATGGTTCTTGAAGGAAAAAGGTCTAAGGCTCAAAAGGGTTGACTAGGGATCTTATCATTGGTAGGTTATGGAAGTGTTCAAGCTATCATTTGGACCAAGGAGAGCCTATAATCATGTCTCAAGTCAAAATTCACTTAGGATTTTTCCTCAACAAACATTCAGGGCAAGTTCTAGACTAATGGCTCAGGACATGGACTTGCAATGCGATTACTCACCACACAAGCTATGGGATTGCTAAAGACACAGAGTCGGGGGCCCACAACGACCTTAGATAAGATTTGAGAACACAATGGTCTCGAAAAACCACTTGATGATTATCGGTCAACACAAGAGTCTCAAAGTCACGATTTCACCATCCTAAACACAACAAATTGCTTTTGACCATAAGATCAAAGGCAAATGTTCTAGGCCCAAGTGAAGATTTTCTTGAGGTACCCTTAACTACTAACCACTAAAAACAAAAAGGAAAACAGACTCAAACCCTTAAGACGGTTGTCACGCCATCCATCATTGGGAAGAGCCATCCGGTTCACACAATACTCCACCTTTGGAAAAAACCGTGGCATTAAGAAAACCAAAGGCTTATTGCATACTTTAAAAACAAGAAGCTACGAATCACAAATAAGAAGCTAAGAATGAAAAATTTGTGGAAAGTAGAATGAATATATACAATAGGGGATTTGAATACACAATAGATAAGATGAATATGTACAATGTAACATAACTTTATATATAGACCCAAAGTACAATAAAAGTGCGATAAATGTACGAAATGTTAAAATTATGTACAACCCAAAGATGAAAAATCAAGAAAGCATAAAAAAGTATCAAATATATATACAGTCATCTGAATAAATAAAAAGTAGGGTCTACCCCCTCAAATGAAAGCTGGCATTGTCCCCATTGCCGACTAAATCAAATAAAGCATCAAAATAGAAAGGAAAAAGGATGTAGAGATTCCCTATAGCCTGTCTGTCTGCATAGGCTCCTGCGTGGTCCCAGGGTCCTCACTGTGCTCGGGAACCTCAGATTGGTTCCTAGTGGCCTACTACTGTGCTGTTGGGACCTGGGCCTAGACCTGGACAAGCTCTGGAGGTGGCGCACCCTGTGGCTGACTGGAGAAGGTCTCCTATGGGTCTACCAGCTGGATGACTGCATCATCAGCTCTAGGAATCATCCTCTTCCTCTTGGTAGGCCTCTGTGACTGCTCTAGCTGGGAATGAGCTGCGGGTACTAGGTCTTGGAGCAGTAAGTCTAAAGGTAGTTGATCTACCTTCAGTCTGTCAACATCAACTCTCAACTTCTTCACGGACTCCTTGGAGGCCCGTTGCAACGACCCGACCGGTCATTTTAAACTTTTGAACTTTGATCGCTAGTTCTTGGACATGACTTGCCTCGTGTAATGTATAATGACCGATATAGATCGTTGGTTTTAATTTTCAGGAAAAATCGGAATGAATTTGAAGGAACAGTCTCAGTTGAAAGCTTGGAATTTGAAATATTTGACCAAGAGTTGACTTATTTGTATATGAGCTCGGATTGGAATTTTTATGATTTTGTTAGCTCTGTTAGGTGATTTGTGACTTAGGAGTATGATCAAAATTGGTTTTGGAGGTCCGGTGTAGAATTAGGCTTGAATTGGCGAAGTTCGTATTTTGGCGAATTTCGGTTGATAGGTGAGATTTTTATCTGAGGGTCGGAATGGAATTCCGAGAGTTACTGTAGCTTCATTATGTGATTTGGAATATGTGTGCAAAATTTCAGGGCATTCGGAGATGATTTGGTTGGGTTTTTGATGAAAAGCGTGTTTCAGAAGTTTTAGAAGAACTTAGGCTTGAATTTGATATAATTTGATGGTTTTGGTATTGTTTGAGGTGTTATGATGATTGGAACAAGGTTGAATAATGTTTTAAGATGCGTTGGTACTTTTGGTTGAGGTCCCGAGGGCCTCAGGGGTGCTTCGGGTGAGTTTTAAGCGAGTACGAACATTTCGGAACTTAGAAATTGGATGGGGACAGAAATTTAGAATGGGGCGCGGTGGCCTAGTGCTGGGCGCGAGAAAGAGACCGCGGTCCACGGTCATGAAGATCTGCAGGTCGTCGGTCCAACTTCGGAAGCTCATATCTTTTGATCTACAAGGAATTTGGGGATGATTTAAAAACGGAAGTTGTAGATCTTTGAATCTAATTTTCCGAAAAATATTATAATAGGAATTTGGACATCTGTAGCAAAAGTTATGGCCAAAATACTAAAGCTGTCACTGCAGAGAAAACCTACACGGCCGCAGTCATTGTTGTGCGGACCGCACTAGTTTTGTGCGGCCACGGTCGATTTTGTGCGGCCCGCGGAGGTGGAAATCTGGGGGTTACTCTATAAATACGAGGTTTTGGGTTTTATTTAATGTTTTGCCCGTGAGAGCTCGGATTTTGGCAATTTTTCGAAGGTTTTTCAAGAAATTCATCGAGGTAAGTGATTCTAACTCAGATATGGCTAGAGTACATGAATCTATCATTGAATTCATCATTTAGTTCGCGATTTGGGATGAAATATTGGGAAGAAAATTGTGAAATCTTTCAAAAATGTAAAATGTTGATCTGAAGGACCAAATGATATCGGAATTGGATAATTTTTGTATGGTTAGACTTGTAAGAGTATAAGGATTTCAGTTTTGTGAATTTTGCAAAATTTTGAGATGTGGGCCAGGGAGTCGGATTTGACCAATTTCGGGAATTTTGTGGTAATTTGATTATTTTCGAGTGGGCTTTGTTCCTTTAGCATATTTTGATGGTTTGGTACTGATTTCGGCTAGATTTGGAGCATCCAGAGGCCGATTCAAGAGGCAAAGGCATCGCGGGCTAGAGTTCGGACTGGATAGAGGTAAGTAATGATTGTAAACATCGTTGTGTTAGTTTGAGGTGACTTGCACGTTATATGACGAGCGTGGGGTAGAGCACCGCTGGGGATTGTGACATAGTCCATCCCGAACGAGTATTTTAATGAGTATTTGATAGTTAATTGTTTGACATTATTATATTTTGGGTTGTATACCATGTTTGGGGCCTTGTGCCGACTTGTTGAGACTCTTAGGGGCATTTTTACTATCTTTCCTCACTCTATTTATTTGAAAGCATATTCTCAGTCATGTTTTACCTGTTTATTTCTCAAATCTTGCTTTATCACTATATTCTTAAATGTGAAAATTGTTTTGGGTTGATTTCCCTATTTTACCGAGGTAGAACGAGGGTCTGATTGTAAGATTGATGACTGAGATAGACTGAGAGTCTTATAGTGATATTAATGACTGAGAGAGGCCGAGGGCCTAGTTATGAGGATTATATATCTATGGATCGGGCTGCACGCTGCGGCAATGTATATGTATATTTATATGGATCGGGCTGCACGCCGCAGCAAATACTTATATGGATCGGGCTGCACGCCACCGAAAATATATATATATATATATATATATATATATATATATATATGGATCGGGCTGCGCGCCACAGCAATATAGCGCTTTGTATGTAGGAGCCCCTCTGGAGTCTGCACACCACCAGTGAGTGCAGTTGACTATTTATATGGATCGGGTTATGCGCCACAGCGATGTACGGATCGAGCTGCACGCCGCAGCGGTTATTTTGATTTCGGTAATTGTGAGAGATATACGGATTGGGCTGCACACCGCAGTGGTTACTATATGGAACCTATTGAGCGTGAATGCTGAGTGCGAGTACTGATTGGTAAGAGTTGAATCACGAGGGACAGAGAGGCTAGCTCGAGGGGCGACAGATATATACATGCATGTGAGTGATGTTTTGCCTGAGAAGCCTGTTTATGGACTTATTGATATCACTCCTTTTTAAAACGAGTTCCTATCGAATATGTTGATATATTGATTGTTTTCACTCATCTTTATATTGAGCCTCTGTCTGAAAGTTGCACAAATGTTTTAAAACAACTTTTATTTAAATTGGGGTTTATGAGATGTTCAAAAATTAATCTCTGATTTAGCATTGGTTATTTCCACTGAGATTTTAAAGTAATGAAGTGTTTATGGTTATTGTTTTGCCCGATGGGCTGTTTTACGAACTATGTTTTGCCCGAGGGACCGATTATGACTTTAATCTCTATTATTATTTTAAATGGTATTGAACCACAACAGAAACTGCTGTAAGGTATTTCAAAATGATTTTTACTAAAAGATGGATATTAAAAGGGAAGGTTGACTCGTACTGTGATTTGAAAACCTGTTGTGATTATTGAGCCTGACATAAATGTGAATTCATTGTTTCCTACTGCTCAGTCTTTATTTACTCTTATTACTTACTGGGTTGGAGTACTCACATTACTCCTTGCACCTCGTGTACAGATTCAGGTATATTAGAACCCGGTGGTGGATGTTGATTGTTCAGACGCGGAGTTATTAGAGTTAGCAAGGTGGCTGCATGACGTTCGCGGCACCGCTTCCTTTCTCTCATTGCTAATACTATATTTAGTACATTTATTTTAGACTTTTGTTGTACTCAGACCTTGATATATGCTCATGACTAGTGACACCCCGATGTCGGGCTAGTATTTTATTCTGCACTATTATTCCAGGTTTTTATTATGAAACATTGTTTAATTTAAAGACTCAAAAATGACTCTTAATGATTAAAGGGTTAAGGTGAGTGTTGTGTCGGCTGGCCTTGTCTTCACGAGAGGCGCCATCACGACCAGACCGGTTTGGGGTCGTGACACTCGTGCCTTCCTCGGCTTCTTATGCTCCCTAGCAAGCTCCTTGTGAGATTTGCTGAGTGAATCAACTGCCTCAGTCAGTACCTTTTGAGTGTCGAGGATTTTCTTCTAGTTGTCTAATATCTCCTTGAGAGCATCCTCTATCGACTGGGGAACCTGTGGGGCTGCAGGTGCCAACTGAGCCTCTACCATGGTAGTGAGGATGGACAACTTGGATGAGGCAGTCTGCATCCAGTTGTTGATACTAAGAAGTGCCTGGCTCAGTCGGTAGGCAGTAATAGGATGGGCCCGAGAAGATGGAATCTCCGGGTCCGCTGAGGTGGATGTACCATGAGGGATAGCAGTGGAAGTAGAGGCAGGCTCAGCTGGAGTCACTACCATAACTGGCTCTTCAGACTGGCTAGTTGGAGCAGTAACTGTGCTTTTGAAGTTCTTGCTATTGGGGTTGTCATCCCCCTGAATGTTGCACAACGAAAATGGGGCCTTTGCTTTGACCCTGATGTCGAAGGGCCTCTTTTCCACTTTCAGATCCCGAAAGTACATAGTGAGGAAATTAGGGAACGGGTAGTTTCTGTTATGCTCGG
This sequence comes from Nicotiana glauca, assembly GCA_026770625.1. Lineage (NCBI taxonomy): Eukaryota > Viridiplantae > Streptophyta > Magnoliopsida > Solanales > Solanaceae > Nicotiana > Nicotiana glauca. The sequence goes on from MDKF010437780.1 coordinate 14,852, forward strand.
CATCCATAATAGTAATAATTCTTAACATCACATTCCCCACATTGATTGAGTATCCCGCCATAATTGAAGCTACTAACACATACCGGTGGAGAGGGAGGGAGTTGTTTTGTGTCGTGGGGTCTAACCTGCTACATACAAAGGTCTCCCAGCCCCGTGCCTCGAAATTCAAACTATGCCTCAAAATTTTGACTCCAGCAGTCAACCAGTCAAGGGTGGTACCTGGGATTGCCAGGTATTGTGCGAGCCAGGGACAGACCTCTTCACCCATTTCCATCTTTGCCATGTATAAGGTCTCATCCTCCTCATCGAAGCTAAGGTAGTCGTTGATTGTCTTCTCATCAAACAACACCTTCAAGTTCTACACCTTGGTACCCTTTTTTATGTGGGCAATGTTGGTGTAGGATTCTTTGACCAAGTGCTCATTTGCGTCCACACAGTCCCCCAAGAAGTGCTCCCATCCGACTCTCTCCCGAAACTGTCTCCTCACATTGGGGTTGTGAGGTAGCAGGTCTCTATCTATAAAGCTCCTCTCTGGGATCAACTTTCTCACCGGTCACCATTCCCGGAATTTGTGATACGCCATCTCACTAACAAACCGGCCCTGCCACACCTTCGGCTTCCTAGTTCGGGCAATACCCCCCACTTGTGGTTCACCTCCTTCTCGTACTTCTTCTTTTCCCCCTACTTCCTCCTCATCACCTACTACACCCTCTCCCAATAATGAAGTTGTGGGAGAGGTGGAGTATTCCCCACTACAATCACATGAGCCCTCAAATAACCTAGAAGAAATATTTATGAATGCTTGGGCAGTGGGGGATGTTGGAGGTGTATCTCTCAGTCTATGCCTCTCTGGCCAGTCAGGGATATGAGTTGGTACTGAATCTGAAGAAATCTCCCAGGAAGGCTCGTGCTCACTGTCACACCTCCTTTTTAACACTACTATACCCGCAAGGGTGTAGAGGAGTTTTTTCCAATTTAAGGACAATCGGAACGGGATTAATTATTTAAAATTTTTAGAGTTGCCACTTGAGAATATAATGGTGTCCCAAGTCACCGGTTTAATCCCGAATCGAGGAAAGATTGACATTCTGTTAATCCGGGAGAAGGTGTTAGGCACTCCCGAATTCCGTGGTTCTAGCACGGTCGCTCAACTGTTGTATTTGCTTTTATCTGATTTCAATTATATATTTCAATTATGTGCATTAGTTTTCCGCTTTTCAATTTTAAGAAATTGCAACGTCGTGAAAATGTATTTTTTTAACCACACCGTACCAGTACGCCTGTGGCTTTAAATACATTTTGACTTCGTTGAGAGTAGGATTTGGGTCATATAAATGTGCACCCGTACTTGAGAATGTATATTAAAATTGTGCCTAAGATATCTACGTCTTATTACTTTAGGAAAGACCGC
>MU729619.1:0-13125 GCA_026770625.1 Nicotiana glauca
GTAAATTGTTATGATAAACATTATGCACTTAGGGAATCGTTTGGTACGCAAATTAAATTATTCCGAAATAATAATTACTAATTATTTTACCTGGGAGGTGGAATAATATAATTCCAAGTTTGATGGGATAAGGTGGAATATCATGTATTGATACTAGGATTAAATTTATACCATATTTACTTAATAAATTTATACCGTTAACTAAATATGGTATAAATTTAATCCCATACCTTATCCCGTGTACCAAAACAACCCCATAGTAGTCTGATAAAAAGTTTAAAACTGCAACTAATATGCTATAAACATATTAAATTACCTTGGAAGCGTAGAAAGAATTTTTATGTTATAAAGCATATAACTTAAATCCAATCCTTTTCTTTGTCAATATTTTTTTTTTTTAAAACCCTTAAATAACACCATTATGTCATTGTAAAGGAGGTCCTAGAATATACCATGATCGGAGTACTAAAAAGTCAAAGATGCTATGGTCGATTCCGTTCTATTAATAAATAAAAAAAATTCTTGTACACTCCTCCCCCCCCCCCCCNCGTCTATTGATAAATGTTAATTGGTATCCTGTTAAAAATAATATATTTATCCTGCTATCACAGATTAAAATTCAACGATAATTAAAAAAAAATCTTAATACTATCTATGCATATTCGAGTTTAAATTCTATATAATGATGATATAAAAGGTATTAAACAATTAAATTAATTATTGGATAGCAATAATGCAACTTTATTTCTTAACTAAACTAATAAGAAAATGTGTCACGTTCCACCATGACTTCGACCAGGGCCATTCCCGGCCCATCACCTAGGTCTTGCTGTGGCAAAATGTTAATATTAGTGTTATGATCCGATCGGTCATTTTGAGTTCTTGCGCGTCGTTCTGCAGTTTGAGGTCATGACTAGCTTCACTTCAGGTATTATGACATTTACATGTGGTCGGAAATGAATTTCAGGAAGTTCAGAGTTTGATCTGGGAAGAAAATTCTAATTTCGGAAGCTTTAAGTTGGAAGAATTGAGTAACGTTTGAATTTTGAGTAAACGAACGCGAAATAGGGATTTGAAGGTTCCAACAGGTTCGTATGATGATTTCGGACTTGGATGTATGTTCGAATTGAGTATCGGGTGGTCTGGGGGCATTTCGACTCTTATTGAAGAAAGTTAGCATTTTGGAAGTTATAGAATTTCATAAGTTTCGTTTGAAGTATATTTTGATGTTATCGATGTCCGTTTGAGGTTGCGAGGCTCGGAATAGGTTCGAATTGTGATTTATGTCTTATGCGAAAGGTTTGGCGTCATTCCGGTGTGTTTTGATAGGGTTCGGACAAGTTCATCGAAGTTTGGAAGTTTGAATGTTTAAAGAAGGAATTTGGTCGTCGATTCGTAATATGGATATTGTTTGATGTGATTTGACGCCTCGAGCAGGTCCATGCTATGTTATGGAATTGGTTGGTATGATTGGATGGGGTCCTGTAGGGCTCGGGTGTGTTTCGAGGTGGTTTCGGACCAAATTTGGTTGAGTTGCTGGTGATGGTAATAGTGCTTGTGTCTGGTATTGTTCTTTACGAACGCGAAGAGTCTCCCGCGTTCGTAAATAGGAGCTTGGGCTCTGGATTTTTGTTCTTCGCGAATGCGTAACCAGGGCCGCAAACGCAGAAGGAAACCTGGAACAGCCTACGCGAAAGCGACGGGACGGTCACAAACGCGGAAAAGGAATGGGAGCTGGGCCCTGAAGCGGTTTAGCCTTCGCGAACGCGACACTTCCTATGCGAACGCGGAGGGCGAGGGGCAGTAGGCATCGCAAATGGGACATGAAGGTAACGAACGTGTAGAGTTAATTTGGAGGCTATGATTTTTGTCCTTCGCAATCACGATGGTCTTCCCGCGATCATGAAGAAGAGTGCGCCTGGGCAGATTAGATTTAATACGGAATTTGGCTCATTTTCATTCATTTTTCACTTGGTTGGGCGATTTTTGGAGCTTTTGAAGAGGAGATTTCATCATCTATTATGGGGTAAGTTATTTTCACTCATTGTGAGTTAAATATATGAAGTATACATGGATTTAAACATGAAAATTAGTAGAAATTTGAGATTTTGAAGAAAAACCTAGAAATTGATATTTTTGAATTTTGACCACGAAATTGGACATGGAATTGAAAATAAATTATATATAAGAGTTTGTAGTGTTGTTTTAGAAACAGGGCATATGGGCCGAGGGTTGGCTTTATTGACTTTTCAAGCAGAGTTGAGAATTATTATAAATTATTAAACTGTAAGCATTGGAGTATATTTTGATTAATTTGCACGTTTTTTGACTAGTTTCGGACCGTTTGGCTTGGAGTTGAGGTGTTAGAGAGATGTTGGAGCCGGTTATGGAACTTCGGAGCGAGGTAAGTCTCATGTCTAACTTTGTGAGGGGGAAACTATCCCCTAGGTGATATTTATTGTTATGTGCAACTAGTTGTGGATGCTACGTACGCACGAGGTGATGAGAGTCCGTATGTAGCTAAAGCATACTTATGCCCGGGAAGACTTAGAACTTTATCAAATAATATTTGAAATTGTTTGGACTCACTTTGCTTGTTTAACTAATTAGAATTTTAACTGAACATGGATTTGGCAAACAAATAAATATATTATGCCGAGCTTTATTACCTTGAATTGTTGCCAAGATATTTGATAAATGTAAAGGGGTGTACTTATTATTATGCTCATGCACTATATTGTAAACACGTATTTTGTAATTCGGTAACTTCCTTCCCTTTCTTGTGGAGTGGGCCGAACGTCTTGGCAGTATATAGATGCATCTATGGTTCATGCCACACGACCCTCGGCAGTTTACACATTATTCTGAATCGGACCGAACGACCTCGGCGGAATCATACGTTATATCGTTATTAGTTTGAATATTCTCAAGATAAACCTTTTACGGATGCCCCGCATTTTATATGGTATTCCTTATTTATCTGATACTTACACTTGGAATTTTCGGAGCTATAAAAGTAAAATACGATATCGAGGAATTTATATTTTAAAGGAATATTTGGAAGATTATGAAATTTTCTTATGTACCCCACTATTTTCGTGGACTTCATATCTGTAATGAATTATTGTATTATTTTATGGACCTCTAGTAAGTGTCGATATCGACCCCTCATCATTACTTCTCCAGGGTTAGGCTAGATACTTGCTGGGTACGTATTGATTTACGTACTCATGCTGCACTTCTGCACTAAATATGCAGGATCTGACATATTCATTTGGTGATCACCTTTGCGCGTAGGCGCATCGGTTGAGGAGACTTTATGTGAGCTACAACTCAAGCTACGCATCACATTCCGCTGAGTGTCCACTGTACAATTTATTTTATCATGTCTTATTTACATTCTGGACAGATGTATTATTATTGTACTCCTTAGAAAATGCTCATGTGCTTGTGACACCGGATTTTGGGGGTTCCTACGGGTTGTTCGTTATTATAATTGCGCATTTATTATTATTTTACCCTAAAATTTCTATTTCATACCGTTAAATTAATGGAGATTATGATTTTAAAAGTAATAAAATGAGTAAATAAATTGATAAATCAACATTGACTTGTCTGACAACGACGTTAGGCGTTATGACGACCTATAGTGAATTTCGGATCGTGACAATTAGCTAATGCTATCACAAGTTAAAATTCACCGATAGTGTAATAATAAACTCTTTAAATATAAGTATATATAACTTAATCAATCACTTAGATAAATCCAAAATAGGATGAAAGCGAAAGAAATTAAGCAAAGAAAACGTCGCCGATAGAAATGACGAAGTTAACTTGTTTGTCCACGCATGAAAACTCCTATAAATTCGGTGGTCATTTTGGTTCATTTACAGAATCCCCCGTTCCTCTTTTGTGTATTTATATCATTTTACCTTCTTTAATTACGTGTTCTTTTACCCCAAAATCCTGCAAATTTTTAACTATCTTCCCATATTTCTCTCCCTCTTTCTCTTTCTTTTTGTTATCTATTTTACTTCTTCTATTAGTAGAGATTTATCCATTTAAAGTTATCTATATTGGATATAGTTTTTACTACTTTTATCTTGTTGGGAAAAAAATAGTAAAAAAAAAAAAAGTAGTGATCAATCATGTGTGGAATTTTGGCTTTGTTGGGTTGTTCAGATGATTCTCAGGCCAAAAGGGTTCGAGTTCTTGAGCTCTCTCGCAGGCAATTTCCCCTTTCTTTTCTTATTTTATTACTCTATCATTTTATTCTACTGTCCCCTTTTTGTTCATTTTTCTTCATTTAGTGTTCTTGCATTGCTTTAGTTCCTTTATAAATAATAGGCTAAAGTAATAGAGTGAACGTGAACCTGGAACAACGGTAAAGTCGTCTCCGTGCGACCTATAGCTCAGGTTCGAGTAGTGGAAGCATTCACTAATGCTTACATTAGAGTGTCTCTACGTCACACCCTTTGGGATACAGCCTTCCACGAATCCTGCATGAGTACGAGATGTCTTGTGCACCGAGCTTCCCAATATAGTACGTCTTATGTTGATATACCTGAAATACGGCACTGGCATGAGACAAATTCAGAATTTAGAGCTTATTTATTTCAAATTTATTATTTTGCATATACATAAATATTATTTGACTTGAAAGTAATAGATTCAGTTAAACCTCGAATTGGTCCTAGTAGAGCTTATGTTGCATATTTGTCTGATGTGCCCCATTTGTTTTAATGTTCTTGCATTACTCTAATTTCTTTATGAATAATAAGCCAAAATAATTGAGTTTATGTTGATGTAACTGACCTGAGTTGGCAGTGATTGTTTGGCTACTTGAATTTAAAACAAGATTAAGACTTATGAGTTGGCAGTGGATACTTGAATTTTGAACAAGATTAATAGTCCGTTTGGCCGAGCTGCAAAAATCAATTTATTTTAAGAAGCACTTTTTTTCAAAAGTATTTTTCTCAAAAGTACTTTTGGTGAGAAGCAGTTTGTGTTTGGCTAATTAGTTTGAAAAACACTTCTGAGCAGCAACTAGTGTTTGGCCAAGCTGTTAAAAACTGCTTCTAAATGTATTTTTCTCAAAAGTGCTTCTCAAAAAAGTGCTTTTGGAGAGAAGCTATTTTTTTCTGCTTCTCCAAAACTGCTTCTGCTTCTCCTCAAAAGCACTTTTTTTTCCTTCCAGAAGTTTGGCCAAACACCTCAATTTTTTGCCAAAAGTGCTTTTGGCAAAAAAAAAACACTTTTGGCCAAAAATAAGCTTGGCCAAACAGGCTATAAGACTTATAGCCTGCTTGGCCAAGCTTCTCAAGAGGTCAAAAGTGTTTTTTTTTTCTTTTCAAAAGCACTTTTTTTCCCTAACTTGAGGTGTTTAGCCAAGCTTTTTTTGAAGAAAAAAAGTGTTTTTGGGAAGAAGCAGAAGCAGTTTCTGAGAAGCAGAAAAAAGTAGCTTCTTCCCAAAAGCAGAAGCAGTTTTGACTTTTCTTCTTACCAAAAATGCCCTTAACAAAATATAGTATATACCAAAATAACCGTTAAACCTAATACTTAGGATATTAGTATATAAATATTTCTTCTTATTTTTAGGATAGCTTTCTAATATATAGTGACTTTAGCGGTGAATAATTTTATATTTGTTGAATGATTTTTAATATATTTAACTTATATTAAAAGAATTAAATACTTTTTAATTTTATTTTCATATTTTACTTAAATAAAATGAAAAGATTTAATTATTGCATGTAATAACAAATTTGTGAGATTATTTATTTACTTAATTATTAAGTATAAAGTAAATCTATTCACGTCCTTATTCGTAATTTGATACTTAAAAACACTTTTTGAAAAGTTTGACCAAACACAAATTATTGCTCAAAAGTGTTTTTCAGAGTAATTAGACAAACACAAACTATTTCACTCCAAAAATACTTTTTTTAAAAGCAATTTTAAAAAAATCACTTCTCAAAATAATCTGATTTCTCCAACTTGGCCAAACAGGCTATTAATGAATGGATACATTATTCCTAGCCTGGGACCTAATTGTATAGATTATTGATTATTAAAATTTCTTGGACCAACAGTCACCATGACATGTTCATGATGTTGATGGCAAAAGCCATGATACACTTTATCACAAGTACTTTAAACGTGATGAATTCAATTTTTAAGATTCTTATTACTATACTTATTATACTTTTAAATCTATGATTTTAGAATTTAATATTTGCTACTCCAGTGGTTCCAGTTTATATGGATTCGGCATGGAGTTTAAGAAAGATGGAAGACTGTTAAAACTTGTGATCTAAAACAAATTATAGATATGCGTGTGGTTGTGAATCACTTCATTAGGGGTAAAGTAAGAATTTTAAAGTTAAACTATTTCTAAATAAGAAAGTATGATATTTTTTTTGGACCGACTAAAAAGGAAAGTATGACACATAAAATGGGACAGAGGAGTATTTTTTAGTGATATTCTAACCAGGGAACGAAGAATTACCACTACCGCTGGCAGGCCAGCCAGGCCGTGAGAGCGGTGGGAACGGGCTTCCCAAGAAGCCAGCCCGGGCCGGGGTCAGTAAGGGTGCCCTTCTTGGGCAGGTAAGGTGGTAATGAGGAAAGAAAGGACAACACCCGGAACTAGATCAATACAATGCTGGTCAGCCTAAGACCGTAAAAGTCCAGTTTTCACATATGTTTTAGTATTCCGTGTCAAAAATGCTGGTTCAGTTGAGCTCATTTAACTCGGTGCTCCATCCACCTCCGAGTACTGCAACATGTGACCAGTGGCGGATGCAACCCTTACTTACCGAGATCATCTGAACCTAGAATAGATATATTTGTGAAAAGTCACAAAAATTTCAATAAGTAATAGATATGAAACCTTAATTTTAAAACTACAATGAGTTCAGTTTTAAAAATCTTTATATGTCAAACCGATCAAGATTAAATTCTGGATCCACCTTTGCATGTGACAGTTCGATAGCCTTTTGCAATCGAAACAAATATAAACTTAACATTTATTAACCAAATTTAAATTTGGTAACTATTTGATCACATAGGTTGAAGCATCGTGGACCAGATTGGAGTGGAATATATCAACATGGTGATTTTTACTTAGCACATCAACGTTTAGCAATTATCGATCCTACTTCTGGTGATCAGCCTCTGTTTAATCAAGATAAGACGGTTGTTGTTACGGTGAGTGCCTCTAATTTACTTTTTTTGGGGGAACGAATGCGTTGTTTAGACTATTTATGGATGAAAATTTGCCATATTTGATTATTGATTGAGTGCCAAATGTTGCAGGTCAATGGAGAGATTTACAATCATGAGAAACTTCGTAATCTTATGCCTAATCACAACTTCAGAACTGGAAGTGACTGTGATGTTATTGCACATCTTGTGAGTTAGTTTATTTTACTCATCAACCAACTTAGGCATATGAATTAAAGGGCAGCCCGGTGTACTAAGGTCCCGCTATGCGGGGGCAGATCACAAAGGTCTATTATACATAGTCTTACCCTGCATTTCTGCAAGAGGCTGTTTCCGGCGCTCGAACCCGTGACCTCCTGATCACATGGCAGCAACTTTGCCGGTTACGCCAAGGCTCCCCTTCAACTTAGACCAGTAATTATATTAGGGATTTGGGATGTTTGGGTAAGATTAGAAGTTGATCAAATTGGCTTATAAGCAATTATTATCAATTTCAACATTTCTATCCAAACATGTAACTATTCATTCATAAAGTCATTTTAGCACTTGATGCTTATCAACCTATGTTGCTCGGACTCTCCAAAAATATCAGCCCGATGCGTGTCGGTTCCTGCAAAGTTAGTGTATTTTTGGAGGATCCGACACATGTGCGTTAGCATTTTGGAGAGTCCGAGCGACATAGTAATCAACTACTTTTAATCAGTTAAACGAAAAGGCTCATCATGACAACCTCTAGAAAATATGTTCTTGTAAATTAGAAAAAATTTTACGCTGTCTCACTATCGATATGTATTGATCAGTACGAAGAATATGGAGAAAATTTTGTGGACATGTTGGATGGGGTGTTCTCTTTTGTACTGTTGGATACGCGCGATAACAGCTTTCTTGCTGCTCGTGATGCGATTGGAATTACTCCCCTATATATTGGTTGGGGACTTGATGGTAAGATTTTCTATACAATTTTCCAGTTAGAAATTAAAACTGAAGCTCTTCCAATTTACTTTTGAAGAATCTTGATATATGTTATTTGGTATTTCGTCGTGTTGTTATGTCTCAGGCTCTGTGTGGATATCTTCTGAGCTAAAGGGATTAAATGATGATTGTGAACATTTTGAAGTTTTCCCTCCTGGGCACTTGTACTCGAGCAAGAATGGCGGGTTTAGGAGATGGTACAATCCTCAATGGTTCTCTGAGGCTATTCCAGCAAATCCTTACGACCCCTTAGTTTTGAGACGTGCCTTCGAAAATGTGAGGCTTGTTAATGAATCTAGTGTACTATCTAGGATGTTTTTCTCTCGACTTTGGTTTTAGCACTCAAAAAGTTTTGTCCATACAAACGATCTTGGCTATAAGAAGTGGTTGTTAATTTTGCAGGCTGTTATCAAACGGTTGATGACCGATGTCCCTTTTGGTGTTCTGCTCTCTGGGGGACTTGATTCGTCTTTGGTTGCTTCTGTCACTGCTCGCTACTTGGCTGGAACGAAAGCTGCTAAGCAATGGGGAGCACAGCTTCATTCCTTCTGTGTTGGTCTCGAGGTTAGTGAATCAATCTTGAGCAGAGACAGATTTGGGGCGGGTTCTGTAGGTTTAACTTAACTCATTGCGTTTGGCTCGAACCATGTATTCAAATCGAAGAAAATATAAGATGTATGCATATAATATAACATTCATTTTGAGCCTACTGACGCTAGATACTGAACTCACCTTTGGTCTTGAGAATCTGTAATAGAAAATAGGCATTCAATATCAAATTTCTGTTCTTTTGTGACTAACAGGGCTCACCAGATCTCAAGGCTGCAAGAGAAGTTGCTGACTATTTGGGAACCGTTCACCACGAGTTCACCTTCACAGTTCAGGTTTGTAAATCGTGATGCTACTTCGATTTATTCACGAGATTCTCTTTTGTTTTCCACCTAGAAAGCAACATCTGTGCATGTTTTGCAGGACGGCATTGATGCTATTGAAGATGTTATTTACCATATCGAGACATACGATGTAACAACGATCAGAGCAAGCACTCCTATGTTCCTTATGTCGCGTAAGATTAAATCACTGGGAGTTAAGATGGTCATATCAGGGGAAGGCTCAGATGAACTGTTTGGCGGCTACTTGTACTTCCACAAGGCTCCGAACAAGGAAGAATTCCACGTGGAGACATGTCACAAGGTAATAAAAACACACCGGCTCCCTTGGCAAGTCTGATTCACCTTCTCATTGTTTGTCTCGGGTTGGAATAAATTGCTATAATTCGAGAGATGGAATGAGTTAAGAAATGTTAATCATGTTTTCCACTCGCATGCAGATAAAAGCGCTTCACCAATACGACTGTTTAAGAGCAAATAAGGCAACATCAGCATGGGGCTTAGAAGCTAGAGTACCATTTCTGGATAAGGAGTTCATCAACGTTGCTATGAGTATCGATCCTGAATGGAAGATGGTAAGAAAACTGAGCTCCAATTGTCAATGAGACGAGAAGCATAACTGAATATGCGCGTTCTCTAAAACCTGTTTTTCATCCGTTTCAGATTAAACACGATCAAGGTAGGATCGAGAAGTGGGTTCTTAGGAAGGCTTTCGATGATGAGGAGCAACCCTATCTCCCAAAGGTCAACAAAAGTCATATTTTTCCTACTGATTTGCCGATAATTGGGGACCAAAACTAACATGTTTGTTCTATTATGTACTCTGCAGCATATTCTGTACCGGCAGAAAGAACAATTCAGTGATGGCGTAGGCTATAGTTGGATCGATGGACTCAAAGCACATGCTGAACAACATGTAAGCTTCTAAATAAATCCAGAACTATTACATCATTATCGTCCAATTTTCGTTTGTTTTGCTGTCAGCTGATCTTGGAACCAATTCTTTTCTCTCAGGTGACTGATAGGATGATGCTTAATGCTGCACATATCTTCCCTCACAACACTCCAACTACAAAGGAAGCATACTATTACAGGATGATTTTCGAGAGGTTCTTCCCACAGGTACTTCTTCCCAAAGCGGACAATATCACATCATGTTAAGAGTATCTTCGGGTTGTTTTATCCCAACAGTTATATAAGTCAATTTTTAAACCATGTTGTTACTATTGTTGGATTTGCAGAATTCAGCGAGGCTAACAGTTCCTGGAGGACCGAGTATAGCTTGCAGCACGGCTAAAGCTATTGAGTGGGACGCTTCTTGGTCGAACAATCTTGATCCTTCAGGTAGGGCTGCAATCGGTGTACATAACTCGGCTTATGACGATCATCTACCCGATGTTGGTAATGGGAATTTGGACACAACGATCATCGATAATGTGCCGAGGATGGTAGGAGTGGGTGCAGCCGCAGAGCTCACAATAACGAGCTAGCATTAGTCTACTGTTGTCTTCATAAGTACTACATGTTTGAAATATTGTTATTATTTTTATTGTTATTATCATTATTATAGGAAAAGAGCAGCATGTCTTTTAGATATCCTGCTGCATAAAAGAGAATTGGGTAAACGTAAGACTAGAATAAAAATCAAGATCATATGGAGGTTTTAAAGATCTTGAGCACTACTAATGCGTAACATATGGGCTTTAGGTGCTTTCTTGTTGCTGCCTGTGTGTAGCTTTAATCTTACGATGTAGAGGCCACGACGCGCCCCCGGCACCCCCAACTTCTCAGACACTCTAAAATTATGTGAGCATGAGATCACGACTTCTCTCAATAATACAACTAGCAGTTACACTATTCATTTCCTATTGGCTACCCTCGCGTCAGGACTTATAGTTTTGAATATGAGTTCAACTGAATTTAGTATTTTTCGCTTATACCATAGATGTGTATGTGCATCTATGTGAAAACAACAAGAAGGTTTTGCATATATTAAGTTTTGAACCTATAATTTCGAAGACACAAAGTTATTGATGTTAAGTTTAAATTTTAGATCTAATTCTATTTGGCCCATGACAATTATGCACTTCTAGAAAGACGGCATATTTTTCTTGGACCACTTGTCAAGGAGGGCGGCCTAAGAAGTATTTGGGGGAGGTGATCAAGTAGGATATGGTGAGGCTTCAGATTTTCGAGGACATGGCAGTTGATAGGAACATGTGGAGGTCGAGTATATTAGGGTTGTAGGTTATGAGGCAGTTGAGTCTTGCCTTACTTCATAACTTTGTGAGACTAGTTTGGTAGGGTTACTTTTTCTTTGCTTTGCATCGTTCTTCTCGATTTCATGTTGTTCCTATTTTTCCTATGATTTCTGTGTTACTGATATTGTCTCCTTTTGATTTTTTGTCTTCTTGAGCCGAGGTCTTTCGGAAACAGCCTCTCTACTCATTCGAGGTAGAGATAAGGTCTGCGTACACACTACCCTTTCCAAACCCCACTAGTGAAATTTCACTGAGTCGTTGTTGTTGTTGTTGTTGTCGTCAAGAAGGGAACAATTCAACAAAAGAATTCTTGCAAATGGAAGCAATGGTCAAAATCACAATGGATAGAATGGCTTACCAATTGAATGGATATAAATCAAATTAGACTTTGAAATGGATCACATGAAGTCTATTATTTTGACACAGATAACCCAAGTTCAATCAAATTGAATCACGAGAAGTGATCAATAATTACAAAATAAACAAGATATATTTGTTAAGCATTTACACCAACAAGAAATGAAACTTTACTCAAGTACATGTTTGATCTTTGTAAAGGTGTCCTAAAATGAATTGCATCAATTGTGAGCAAAACATATCAAGTAACAAGAAAAAAAAAAGAGGAAATATACCACGAGTCTTGATTTGTGCGTGTCATTCTTGCGCAGGAGTCATGCTAATCTTTTCTGTAGCGTTCCAATTTTATCAGATGTCCCCGAAAGGAACCAAATATACCAAATGCTAAAAGAAAAGGGCAGTGTAAAAAAGTTGGTTCCAAGTATCAGGCAAACCAGCAAGACACCAATGACTACAATCAGCAGAATGATCAGGATTTGCTCTTTGTTCAGAGGTGAGAGCACCACTATAAATAGAAGGGTGTGCATCTTTTCTCATTGCTGATAGAAAAGTTATGTCCAAAAGAAAAGGAGGGTTGTTCATTTCCCTTATTACTGCCTGCAACACCTTCATTTGATCCGGATACGTGCCCGGATATGCCGTGCCGGTCATCGGCACGGTCTCGCCGTAACAACTTCTCGTCGTTGCCGATGATGTGCCGGTGGTCCATTCGCTTGGGCTGTCATAATTGACAAAATGTTAGTATATCATATCATATCATATGATATCGTTCATTGTATTGTGTAAAACTGTCTCAATGAACGAATTATTATATCATATACTATTGTGTTAACCAAAGGGAAGCCTTGGCGCAATGTCCAAAGTTGTCGTCTTGGAAACATCTTCTTGTTAAAATGCAAGATGATGCTATGTATAATAAATCCTATTTGATTGGGCTCTTCCTCAAACCTCAGCTCAGCATGCGTTTACTATATTATTTATTTATTTACAACACGTGCGGGTTTGGTTCTTTTTCAGAAATCAAAGACACATTTAGGGAGTGTTTCGTAAATAAGAAAATGTTTTCCGTGAAAAATATTTTTCAAGAAAATATTTTCTTGAAAAACAAGGAGTAATCTTATTCATTTTTTGGTGTTTGGTACGCAAATTAAGGAATATGACTCGAGTATTCATAAATAATTTAGATATAATAAACATGAAGTCATAAACTTTCAAATCAACAACCTTCCGAACCCACCAATTTCATAAACTTTTAAAACAGGAGAATTTTGAACCCGTAAACTTTATCATTTCTAAATCTGTAAACTTTCAAACACGTAAATCTCCGAACTCATAATTTTAAAACTCATAAAATGTTGAACCTTTAAACCGATAAATGAAAAAATTAAAACTAAAAAATATATTTTTTTTTTTTGGGGGGG
>MU729619.1:29219-69972 GCA_026770625.1 Nicotiana glauca
AAGTGAACTCCATAATTGATGAATCTAGTAACTAGATAACTATAGGATTGACCAGAATTCAAGAGGACCGTTATCATTTTGAATATGACCAAACACCGGACTGGAAAAATACATCTACCGAAAACTTAGAATTCTTGGATATTTATGAAGATAGTATTTAGCAAAAGAGCAAAACACGTAAAAAGTCAAAATGATAAGAACAGTTAAGGAAACCACGGTCCTATAATTATGCATAATATAAATGAACCCTTAATTATATCCCTAATTTGAATTATGGTATATAAATGGTAATTTGGTATGCTTAAATGTAATAAACACAAACCTTAATGGGTAATAAGTTTTCATATGTGGTATATGTAGGTAAAAATCCCAATTAATTATCCTACCTTCTATATAAGATAAGTAATTCTATTATTTTTGTGTAAAAGTTATCTTCAGATTATCTAATAGCTGAAATCAAATATAGTGTAAGGATTTTATCCTGGGATTATTATTCCTATCCCATGTGTATCGTTTGGATCGGAATAAGGATATTGTGGGATATAGTTTCAGGATTTTAATCCCGTAATATCAATTGAGTATAAATTTCATACTGATTTTACCTAATATCAACAACCAAATATGGGATTAATGTTGTCCCAAATTTTATACCTTTACAGGTCGTTTGGTATGTGGACAAAGTAGTATCGGCATTATAATCCTAGGATTATAATTCTGGTATTAATTTATACCACTTGAGATATGGTATAAAATAAACCACATTTGATGGCCTAAGATGGGATAAGATGAGATAGATGGGATAATAGGCGAGAATAAATTTATACCTTATTTGGTTGGAAGTATAAATTTATCGTGGGATTAATTTATACCTCCAACCAAACAACATATAAATTTAATCATACCTCTTATCCCACCTAATCTCTCTTACCAAATGACTACTTAGTATTCTCATCCCGCTAACCAACTGAGATATACCCCTAGGGATCATTTGGTTGGAAAACAAGTTCATACTGATTTTACTTAATACCAATTACCAACAACCAAATATGGGATTAATGTTATCCCAAATTGTATACCTTTAGTATTCTCATCCCAGTAACCAATTGAGATATACCCCTTAGGGGTCGTTTGGTTAGAAAACAAGTTAATTATTGCAGGATCAATTATCCTGATATAAGTATTTTATCCTCTTATCGGGATAAAAATAATACTACAATCCTGAAATAACTAATCCTGAAATTAGTTATGCCACGATTTTATTCCAACCAAATGTGGGATAAGTTCATCTCAAATTTAGTCCCAAAATTAATTATCCCTTAGTCATCATACCAAACGAGCCTGTAGTATATGTATATATGGTGAATAACATGTACGGATGCATATAATTTAAAGTTTTATTTTTTCCGATATCAACGTTTCTAAGCAGCCGTTAGTTTTAATTTTGGATTTCTAGGTAGGTAATGTTATTAACTAAGTGCTAGTCCAAGGTACAAGAGAGGGCCATAGCATACCAAGATAACCAGCTAATAAATTATAATGTATTTTACATCCTAATTTGGGTCATAGTACGATGGTGCAAAAATATTTCTCAATAAGGTGAAACTCGATATATATTTATAATAAAACATAAAATATTTAAGTTTTATCAATAGCAATTACCCATCAGTCTTATACAAATTGAGATCGGTTATATAAATATGTTTTTTCATTCAAATTTATCTCAGACCAAAATAAATATAAAAATAAAATGTACGAAAAATTCTCTATATCTTTTATTGCCATAAATTTATGTTATGTCTAAAAGAGTCCTAAAAAGCAATGTAAAATATAGTATTTTTTACTTACAACTTTAAGACATAACTACGGCATGTCCAATAAAAAACACAATCATAGTTAATGACCCCTTAATATTTTTTTTTTAAACCACTCCCAAATTAGAAGAATTTATAGTGTTCCCACACTTCCCCTCTAACGTGACTCGAACCCAACTGAGCAAGACCCCTTACTACTTAGATTACTGGAATGTCTTGGAGCAGAAAGGATTGAAGGAGCTAGGGTCGAGAAGAAAAGAATTATATACCGTCAATTTAAATAATTTTTTATACTATCAGTCACTTAAAAAATATTTACATATAAATCTTCTTAAAATATGGGACGAATGTGATATAAGCGGGGAAGACTCAAGTAATGTGACCATGTTTGATTATACGGAAAAAGTCAGATTTGCCTATGAACTATTCGTTTTGGTACAATAATGCCCTACATCTACCTATTGGGCCAAATATGTTTTTCCGTTAATGTTTTTAGCTCACAAATGTCCTTTGAGTTAACGGAGGGACACGTGTCATTGTCTTGTTTGCTCATTCTAAATATTTTTTAATTAATTAAAAAGATCCATTATTCATACCCGAAAAATAATTTTCTAATACAATATTTCTAAAACCTTTTTTTTTTACTAAAAACTGAAGAAAAAAAAGGATTTTTTTCTAGTTCTTACAAAAAAAAATAGATTTTATTTTTCTAAAACAATGTTTTTGTAAAAACAAAAATAAAATCTAAAAGCAATTTTCTAAAGCAATATTTTTGTAAAAACTGGAAAAAAAACTAAATTCTTTTTGCTAAAAACTGAAAAAATCAAAAAAAAAAATCCAGTTTTTAGAAAAATATTTCTTTAAAAAACTGAAAAATAATTTCTAAAACAATGATTTTTGTATAATCTGGAAAAGAAAATATAATTTAGTTTTTGATAAAAATGTAATTTATCAATTATTAAAGGTGGAGGAGCTAAATTATTTTTTATAATTGAGAAATTACATTTTTATTAAAAATTAAATTAATTTTTTTTTCAGATTTTTCTAAACCGGAAAAAAACTTGAAAAAAAGAACTGGAAAAAAATGGGTCTTTTGTAAAAACTGGAAAAAAAAATTCCTTTTTTTGTTCAGTTTTTAGTAAAATTTTTTTTTAGAAAAATTGCTTTAGAAAATTATTTTTCGGGTATGAATAATGGGTCTTTTTAATTAATTAAGAAATATTTAGAATGGGCCAACAAGACGATAACACGTGTCCCTCCATTAACTCAAAGCGCATTTGTGAGCCAAAAATATTAACGGAAGGGCATATTTGGGCTAATAGATGGATGAAGGGTATTATTGTACCAAAACAAATAGTTCAGGGGTAAATCTGTCCCTTTTCCGTTGATTATATATAGAATTTGAAAAAGAAAGAAAGAATTTTAAAACTTGTGTTTTAATATACCATGACATTTCTGTTGCTATGATGATACATCGTTAATTAGGATAAAATTTAAAATTAAATTATTTTAAAATATAATAATGTGTCCTTTTTTTTAAATAAACTAAAACGAAAAGAATGTAACATAAATAGAACATAAAAAGCGACCAACAATAAGATATATTCATACCAGATAGGAGTACTTAACACCTATGTTGCTCGTACTCTCCTAAAATATGATCGGATGCGTCTCAGATCTTTCAAAAATATTATTTTTGGAGGTTCCGACACGAATGCGGCAACATTTTGGAGAATACACGCAACATAATTTAGCACTGCTGGATTATGGATACATACTCATAAATGAGTCCATGGACATATCTTCTTCCAAAAAGGCAACTCCAATAACTAATACTCCGTGTTGTGGATATTATAGTAATGTTTTTTTTTTCCATACCCCAGATAAAATTGGGAAATTTATAATGTGCTTATAATTAATAGAAACCCATTATTATTTGGAGTTAATGAAGAAAATGACATGAATGAGAGTGGAAAATTATTTAATTAGTGGTCAAATCAGCAGAAAGCAATGTTAGTTGCCAGCAAAAGCAGGAAAGGAACGAGGCTGCCTTGATAGCAAATGGGAGATTTGCAAATTGCATCTCTCTTTCTTTCTATGTTCTGTTTCATATGTAAGTTCCTCTTCAACTGTAGCTGTCTCACATGGCATTATTTCTTGCTCTCTATGCATGTGAAAGAAATCATCCATTACCACCGTAGGGATAAAAAAATATCTCTAATATGATTAAGTTATGTTAGCATTAAGAAGGTATTCACATGCTGTCATGTGTCAATCAATGCGACTTCAATAAATGCCCGCCAAGGTTGAAGTGGTTCTAGAAATAATGAAAGTTGCAGTCGAAGAGTCAGCAAGGATCATGGTCGAGGAGTCGTCAAAGATCAAGATCAAGGTCGAACATCCTTGACAGAGTTATAAACGACTAATTCCAAGATAAGACACTAAAAAAAATATTCTAGTGGATATCTCTACACCTGTACTATTAGGGTTTCTAGAACAATCTTCCCTATAAATAGAAAGAGATATAATGATAGGGGATATGAGGTAATCATTTGTAAAAAAATACTTTGACTTTATATAGAGAACCTAGTCCTATTACAAGCATACAAGTATATCCTTCTTTACTAAGATTCTTGTCTACTCTTTCCGCCGGATCCAAGAACAACCTCGTGTTCAAAGGCTTATCAATCATGCATCATTATCATAAATAATATTTACAGATCTCACTCCTTTTTGGGTGATTCACACGTTTATATTTATTTAAATGTCATTCGTTGCATTTATTTATTTAATGCTATCTTCTATCATTTTAGATCATTAAACTCGGTTATTATTGCATACATTCATTACCGTTCAGTAAAATATACATGTTATTTGTCACAACACCGATAACTTAGTCTTGAGGCTATTATTATTAACTAAGATTGGCCCTTCTTTATCAAAATCTAATTAGTTAAACAAGGATCTACATTTTTGGTCAAACAGTTTGGCGCCATCTATGGGGAATCCTTAGCTAATTTTTTTAGTTTCCTTTAGATCTACAACTTGCGTAAGTCATTAACCCAACAAACGCTAAGATTTATCTCTTTCTTTGCACGTACGGAAACCTACATGACAGGTAACCAAGGATAGAGGACTAAAATAACAGGTGACTTCCCTATCAACCTCATGAACACTATCAATGAGAGCTGCGAGATATTAGGCGATGATGTGACACTCATTGCCTCCCCCAGGCACGAGAGGTCACCTCCCCCCATTGTAGCATAACAACACCAAATGGAAAAGGGGCCTCCACATCCACAGGAGAAGGGACGCCACCGGTCGTGAAAAAGCTCTTCGAAGCATGGTTGACCGATATGCTAGTAAGCATGCTCAACAAGCCCACTCCATGAACGACTACAGAAACCGCAGGAACCCATACAGTGCAACGAGCAAACGAATAAGGCGACCAACCAGGCCTTCAAAAACCAGGTATAACTCACGATATCACTAACAATGCAGGTGACCATGTACTCACCGTTGTTTTAGAGGATGGAAGAAATGGAGAATGAAAACAAAGCACTCAGAGATCAAATGAATGAACACTAAGACGAGTCGGCAAGATACCTGGAACCCTTAAGCTATTATCAAAGAGGGACGCCGATAGGTCCATCGAGCATCCGTACAGGAAAGAAGCGGCCTCGCATTCCATACCAAAGACCTTCAAAATGATGATGAATCTCAGGATATACGATGGAACGATTAACCCCTGATGATAGGCTATAATTACATATTTTAGTCGCTTATTACACTCAAATTTACTGCCCTTTAATTGAGTTTGAGCTTTAATCACTAGTGTCTTGCACTAATTGTGTGTTTTATGTCTTGTAGGAGTGATTTCAAGCTATGTAGATGTTATGAAATGAATTCAAGTGATTTATAGCTTTGAATTCTGAGTAAAAGCCCAAGGAATCAAGACGGGATCGTATTTGGGGATCAACGGATGATAGAGCAACAAAACGAAGAATCGAGTAGGCATATTGTGCACTATCTAGTAAAATATACATAAACTTTTTCTCAAAACTTCATTTGGGCTTCACAATATATGGTTGGAAAGCTAACTCAACGGGCGACAATTTTTATGTTTTACAATTTTCTTAATTAAAAACGTAACAAGTTTAAAAACTTAGTCGCAATCACGACCGCGGACTTGAGGCGGGCTAAGGCAGTACACTAGGAAAGTATCACGCCTAGGCCGCGGCCGCAGACGTCCAGGCCTGGAAACTTGTCCTTTTTCGCGTAAGAGAAGGTATAATAGTTTGGTCCCGACCCTACTTGGTATAGATACATGGAAAATAATATTTTTGAGTAAGGAGACCAAATTTTGACACAGATTCTACCTAAGGAGGCAGAGACACAATAGGAGCAAGGCGGAGAATTCTTCTACGAGTTTTTTCTTCCTCTTCCTATTTTTTCATTGTTGGTTATAACTTTTAGTATTTTAGTTCTACATACTATTATGAATAGCTAATTTGTTATCTAGGATTCTGATAGAACCTTTTGTAGGATAAATTCTTGTTAATTTTTTTTTATATAATTGAGCCGTTGGATTTCTTTACTTGTTCAACTATGTGTTTGTTGTTGTTGATTGAATGACCATCAATTGAGTGTGCCTATTTAGTGTGTAGTACTCGAGAGAGAATACATATTTAAGTAGTTGTTGAACAACATCACTCCTAACGTATGTGAGAAATTAATACAATGGGTTTAAAGGCAGGTTTACAAATAACAAAGCCTAGACATGGTCATAATGAACGGTTAGATAAAGCCAACTAGCGTAGTTTGAGAGAATATGTCTAGTAAATTATTGTAGTTGCTCGAAAGAGAATTTCGAAATCTAAAGTGCTCACGATCAGTAGAGAATACATTGGCAAAATTGTAGGGAACATAGCTCGAAGGATTCCGACAATTTGGGAAATCATAACTCTAGACCTCCTTAATTTAGTCTCCAACCCTTTGTGTCGTTAGTTGATAATTTTACCATTTTCTTATATTTGCTAGTTAATTAGTTAGAAATATAAATATCAATCTTTATAATTTAGAAAATTGTTCAAACTTGTCTTTTTAGTGATATTAAACAGATATAGCTAAGCCTTAGTTCTCTGTGGGATTCGACTCTGGACTTTTAGACCGGATTATATTTGCAGCAACCACTTATCCTTTTTAGGACTAGATTTGGGCGTGATCAAATTTTAGCGCCGTTGCCGGGGAACTAACGGTGTAGTTGTAGTTGTATATATTGCTAGGTTTTGAGTTTGAACTTTTATTTTATTTTCTTTTATTTTGTTTTTCGTATTTTTTTTAAAAAAAAATTTATAGCTATTGATTTGAGAAACATGACATCTTGGAATTATAGGAATTTAGGTGTAGATAATTATACTATTGATCTCCATACATATTGTGAAAGAAACCACCCGTGGAAAAAATTTCAAAACGTTCCTGAGAGCGAGTTATGTGCACCAACTCAATCTTATTTGTGGAATGTGTGTGATGTGTGTGGTGGTATATTTCTTATCTTCCCTTAGCCCCTTAGTATAATGGTTCTACCTTTTCTTGTGAAGCTAACAGGAACAAAGAAACCGGGGATGCAGACCTGAAGGAGATCAAGGATATGTTAAAGTGCCTTCTGAAATAAAATAATGAAAAATAATTGCCGATAGAAAGGCAAGAGGCAACTATTTGCAAGTTGGAGGCTCGATTGAGTCAAGTGGTTGGAGTTTTTAATGCTCAACAAGCCAATATTGAGGATAGTAGCCAAGAAGAGCATGAATTTGATGTGTTAATTAGGGAGGTCAGAGTAGAACATCAACAACCTAGCTAACTACAATTTGAGGATGTCAATGTTGAAAAAGTAAGACTAGAGTCAGCCAAGGACATTGAGGATACAAATTTTGTTGACTCTAGTATCATTGATGTTGAGGATGCTGAAAGTCTTGAAGTTCATGTGTGTGGGAGCATTGGTCCTCACTCCAAACATTTTTCTAAATTGTGCTTGGATGACGATATGGAAATAGAGTCATCCGAGCCGATTGAGAAGTCAAGGAATGAGGAACAAGGTGCCTACATTCTGGAATTTTTCTTGCCTGAAAGACAGGATTACATACCTCATCTAAAAGCCAAGAAGTGTAGAATAGTACAATGGGTGCTTCGGCCAATTAGATTTGTTCCTCCACCCCTCGAGCATAGCCGAAAACTTGATGCCAAATTGGGGGTTCAATTCATAAGCTTGAGGTGGAGGCAAAAAAGTGATTCGTGTCGTGCCACGACGTTAAATCAAGCGCTTGTTGGGAGGCAACCCAGCTTTATTGCTTTCTTTTATTTTATTTTTTTATTTTTTAATATAATTGTATTATTTTGTAGTGTCAATTTTTTATTTTCTAGGAGCATGGAAAATAAAGGTATTGTAAGGATGCAACAACAAAACAAATGGTTGGAACTAAGTGTGAGGTACCCGCACGAAGGACCATGCTTAGAGAAGTCTGAGTACCCCATGAGCTGGCAGTGCTTTAGCCTTTGGCCTATCAGGGAGTCTCTTTTACCCTTTTATTAGTTATGGTATGTATTGGGGACAATGCACAATTTTAAGTGTAGGGTGAGGAGATTGTTTGAGTAACTTTCTATGCTATTTTAGTTGTGTTAGTTTAATTGAATAATTTATTTATTATAAAATAGAAAAGATTGGAATTTTTCCAATTATGGATCTATTAGACAATTTTCTTGAGGGATTTAAGTCTAAAGAAAAAATAAAATAAAAAAAAATTCTTTTGTTAGGTAGTGTAGCAATTCCTGCTTGGTTTTTCTTTATGTCGCAGTTCTTTTCCAAGGGTTTTATTTGAATCGGATGTAGTTAGTTTTTTAGGAATAGGAGCCATTGTGTTGTGTTTTGAATTGAAACAATATCTCTTGACTTTGTTATGCCTTGAGAATGGTAAGTACTTTGGTTGTGATGCTTATGCTCAGTTTTTTACTCTTATATAAGTACCTTAAATTGTATGATCTTAATTTTGCTTAAATGCTTTGACTAAAGTGTCTATGAATCCAATCATGAGTGAGTTATGTGCCATGTGTGTGTAAGGTTTTGTGTTATTCAGTGCGTTGCATTTGATTTCTAGAACTTGCCCCGTGTATTTGCAAAGCGAAATAGTAGTTTTGTTTAGTCTTGGAAGTGATATAAGCGTTTCTTTGTTGAGTCAGATATGTATATTTTACCTACCTAGTCGTTATGTATCATAGTTAATCCCTTTGAGCCTGTAATCTTGTTTCTTTGGCAACCACATTATAAGCCTTATCCATTTGTTTGAATTAACCATCTATTTGAACCATTGTAACCTCTCATGAGCACTTGAATTATTTATGAACTTTGTAAAGGTTAAAGTGTGGGGTGGTTGATTTGGTTTTTGAGTGGAACTAATTAAATAAGAAGAAAGGTACACTGTTTTGAAAAAGTAAGAGCCACTTGAATTAAAAAAAATATAGTTGTATTGTTGTGAAAAAAAATTCCTTGATAAGTGGTGGTTCTTGATGTAAGTGTGCTTAAAGAAGAATGAGGTATTATACATTGATGTAAAGATGGAGTTTTGGTTTGACAGAAGTATTGAGTTTGAATGTTAAAGTACATGTATTAAAGTGCTTATGGAGGTGTAGTCACCCTTATATCTAAATGTATCCTACCCGTCCCGTAGCCTACATTACAATCAAATAAAGTCCTAATTGATCCTAGATTGACAGACTCGATTAGTGGAGTAGTACACTACGAGAAAGCTTATGGTGCATCTTTTGTGGCATATGAATGTTATTTCTGAGAGTGAGTGAATTCTTTCTATCTTGAGTTCCTAAGTGTTCTTAAATTTTATTGTGTGGAACTACTCTCTTTTTTTGTGTGAGGGCACTTGATTCATGAAGGAAATATAATGTCAGTAACCTCTATGTTAGAGTAAGTGAGTGAGTTGTGAATAATACGTGGTACTTGTGAGTCAAATATTGAGTTGAAGATATTACGCTTTTGTGCTTAGTATACTTTAAATACTCTTGGTGTGATGAGTTAGGAGAATTATTTAAAAAGGTCGTGTCTACAAAAAAAAATGCAGTTTGATTGCTTGAGGTCGAGCAACGATTTAAGTTCGAGGTGTTGATGATAGTCTATAATTACGTATTTTAGTCTCTTATTACACTCAAATTTACTGCACTTTAATTGAGTTTGAGTTTTAATCGTTAGTGTCTTGCACTAATTGTGTGTTTTATACCTTGTAGGAGTGATTCCAAGCTATGTATATGTTATGGAATAAATTCAAGTGATTTAGAGATTTGAAGTCTGAGTAAAAGCAAAAGTAATTAAGCCGGGATCGTATTCGGGGATCAACGGATGATAGAGCAACAAAATAAAGAATCGAGTAGGCATATTGCTCACTGTCTAGTAAAATACATATAACGTTTTTCTCAGAGCTCCATTTGGGATCCACAATATATGGTTGGAAAGATAACTCAAAGGGCTACAACCTTTATGTTTTATAATTTTCCAAATTACAAACATAATAGGGTGAAAAATGTGGTCGAAACCGCGACCGCTGACCTGAGGTGGGCTGAGGCAATACACTAGGAAAGTACCGCTCCCGGGCCGTGTCCGCAGACGTCCAAGCTTGAAAACTTGTCTTTTTTCGCATAGGAGAAGGTATAATAGTTTTGTTCCGACCCTACTTGGTATATATACATGGAAAAACAGTATTTTTGAGGAAGGATACCAATTTTGACACAGATTCGACCTAAGGAGGCAGAGACACAATATGAGCAAGGCGGAGAATTCTTCTACGAGTTTTTCTTTCCTCTTCCTATTTTATTGTTGTTTATAACTTTTAATATTGTAATTTTACTTACTATTATGAATAACTAATTTGTTATCTATGGTTTTGATATAACCTTTTGTAGGATAAATTCTTGTTAAGTTTTTATATAATTGAGTCGTTAAATTTCTCTACTTGTTCAACTACGTGTTTGATTGAATGGCCATCAATTGACTGTGCCTATTTAGTGTGCAGTGCTTGAGAGAGAGTACATATTTAGGTAGTTATTGAACAACGTCACTCCTAATGTATGTGAGAAATCAATACAGTGAGTTTAAAGGCAGGTTTAGAAATAACAAAGCCTTGACGTGGTCATAATGAGTGGTTTGATAAAGTCAACTACCGTATTTCGAGAGAATATGTCTAGTAAATTGTTGTAGTTGCTCGAGAGATGATTTCGGCATCTAAAATGCTCACGATCAGTAGATAATACATTGGCAAAATTGTAGGGAACATAGCTCGAAGGATTCCAATAATTGGGGAAATCATAACTCTAGACCTCCTTAATTTAGTCTCCAACCCTTCGTTAGAGTATAATTTTACCGTTTTCTAGTGTTTGTTAGTTAATTAGTTAGAAATATAAATCTAAATTTTTATAATTTAAAAAATTGTTCAAACTTGTATTTTTAGTGATATTAAACATATATAGCTAAGCCTTAGTTCTTTGTGGGATTCGACTCCAGACTTTTATACCAGATTATATTTGCAGCAACTGCTTATCCATTTTAGGACTAGAGTTGGGCGTGATCAACCCCGAAGATCACGTGCACTATGTCACCATCGTGAAAGGCAACGACCTCACCAAGGAACAAGTATCTTCTATTTTGCTGAAGAAATTCGGCGAAACTCTTACGGTAGGGGCATTGACATGGTACTCATAACTATTGGCCTGCTCCATAGAAACCTTCGAGGAAATGGCCGATAAGTTCGTAACGGCACATGAGGAGCCAAGAAAGAAGAAACAAGAGTAAAAAATATATTCGCTATCAAGAAATCCTTGGGAGAGGGATTCAGGGACTTCCTCGCCCAATTCAACAGGGTAAGGAAGACCCTACCAAACGTGTTCGAGAGGATGGCGGATGCAGATTTCCAAAACTAGTTGAGTAGAGATGGTTCGAGTCGGCATACAACAAAAAATGGAACGACTACAGGAAAATAAGGAAAAGTTATCTGTCGAAGGAAGAGCCAGTTTGAACGTCTTGATGAAGCTCGGCCTGTCGTGGATCCCTACGATTTGGGGAAGGATTTGCTTGACCTAGTCAGAAATGTGCGTGACTAGAAATGGAGGTTGAGTATTGGCTACAAAGAAAGAATGATCAATTTATTAATTAACTATTCTAAGCATGGATATCTGATCAAGGAAAGCAATAAATTACAAGAAACAAGTCTCACCCGCATGCTTTAACCCAACAACAAAGCATAAGTACCCATCACCTCACAAATACGTTGTACCCAACATCTAGACATGTAGAAAATAGGCAAATAAATCCTAATCCCTCAAGTCAAGTTTAACCACGACAGTTACATCGCTTCAAAGATCAACTCAAAGGTCAACCACAACTTAGCCTTTCAGACAAGCCTCCGAACCAACAAAATCTAGAAAATTATCAACTAAACGATTCAAATTAAGCCTTAGGAACTACTCACGATTGCAAAAGATTCAATTTAGATAATTATTGAAAAAGTCAACAAAAGTCAACCCCCAGGCCCGCTTGGTCCAAACCCAAAATTTAGATCAAAACCCGATCACCCATTCACCTCCAAGCCCGATTCTGTAATTTATTTTGAAATTTGACCTCAATTTGATGTCTAAATCCCAATTTTACAAAAATTCCTAATTCTATCCAAACCCCCTATTTCCACCATGAAAATACTAGATTTTAGGTTGAAATCTTATGAAATGTAATGAAAGATTGAAATAAAATAGCTTAGAATCACTTACCAATGGATTGGGGAAGAAGGGCTCTTAGGAAAATCGCCTCTAGGGTTCTCTAGGTTTGAAAATTTAAACAAATGAGAGAAATCCCGTCTAACTCAGTTTTTGACCAGTTGTAGGTGTCGCAATTGTGACCTGGAGTTTGCAAATGTGAGATTTTCTTCGCAAATGCGAAGTCCCACAGTTTCTACTATCATCGCAATTGCGATGAATTGTTCGCAATTGCAAACAATAGCCTTCTCGCAATTGCGACCCATTGATTGCAAATGCAAACTTAGGTTGACCCTCCATTCTTCGCAATTGCGGCCCTAACATGAATTGGATTATTTCGCAATTATGAACACTGACCTCGCAAATGCGAGGTCAGAGACCTGCACCAGAACTGAAGCACACCAACAATGTGTATAAGTCCAGATTAACTCCGTAGCCTATCGGAAACTCACCCAAGCCCTCGAGGCTCCAAACCAGACATGCGCACAAGTCCAAAAATATCATACGAACTTACTCACGCGATCAAATTGCTAAAATAACACCTAGAACTATGAATTGGACAACAAATCAAATGAGATTTTCAAGAAAACTCATGAACTTCTATTTTAACAACCGGACATCTGAATTACGTCAAACCAACTCTGTTTCTCACCAAATTTGATAGACAAGTCATAAATATAGTAATGGACCTATACCGAGTTCCGAAATCAAAATACGGACCCGATATCAATAAAGTAAAGCATTGGTCAAACTTTTAGATTCTTTAAGCCTTTAAACCTCAATATTTTCAACAAAATACGATAACTCGAGCTAAGGACTTTGAAATTCGATTCCGGACATACGTCCAAGTCCTAAATCACAATATGGATTCACCGGGTCCGTCAAAAATATGGATCTGGGTCCGTTTGCTCAAAATATTGACCGAAGTCAACTGAAATGGATTTTTAAGGCAAAATTTTATATTTATCAGTTTTTAACATATAAGCCTTTCGAAAAAATACCCGTATTTCGCACGCAAATCAAGAAAGACTAAAATTATTTGGGGCTTTGAAATACAAAATTAGGTTCTAAAACTCTAGATGACCTATCGGGTCATCACAGATACGTAAGTACCTTCCTCAGTTGACCATGGTACCAAAGTTTTTATGAAGTTATATGATAAACTTAGCTCTTAATTTCAAATTTTGTGTTTTATCTTTCTGCTGAACTTTATTTCTTCTATCTCGACTATACTTACTATTTGCTAAAAAGTTATCATATATTTTATGAATGTAAAATAATATAAATAAATTACGGGAAAATCATAGCAAACCGTAATAATCCACTGGACCAAATGAAGAATGCGAAAATAAGTACTCAGAGTTAGGAGGAGAAACATTAAAAGCCTTTATTGATAGTATTGATTTGGTCTGCCTGTCCATGAAGAGGTTCAGAGGCTTACAATGGTGTTCCACTTTCCCATAATATGGGTATCGTTGTGTCTTTTCTCTCTCTCCTGAATAGTGGCCCAGAAGAAGCCCTCTTTCTAGGGTTTCCTCTCTTGGTATTTATAGTTGTGAGCTTCGTGAGCTAGTAATAAGTGGCCGTGACCACGTTGGGATTTCGCCTTCATGATGACAGATGGGCCGTGACCTTGTTGATCGAATCGGATAAGGATTAAATACCGTTAATTCTAAGTGGTCGTACCGCTTATTAATTATGAATTAGCTTAATACGGGATTAACTTTGTTAATTATCGTGGGGTCGGATTCTAACCCTTACAGTTAGTCTCTCCGCTTATTGAGATTGCGCCTTGGCCGAGCTCGATGAGCGGACTTCACCGACCATAGTTTGAGAAACTCGGATAGGGAGATCGACTGTCGCTTTGGTCAGGGCCGAATTCCCTTTGGCGACGACCCTTAGCCCTGTAGAGTGTTAATGTTTTGTTATTGTGATCTGATCCTTACGTTTGTTTGAGAGCATAACTGTCGACCATGGCGGACCGGTCGTATGTTGTGCTGCCAAGGGGAGTAAGGGTACGCTTGATACATGTTTGGAGACGTCCAAAATTCTGAAGGCGCACGGAATATCTCCTCAGCGTTCATAGGTCGTTACAACCGTTTCGAAGGCGAGACGCCGGTTGGTGACTGAAAAGCCACTTCATGGAGCCTGTCACAATGGCGCACATTTCTGTAAAACTGAACCGGTTTGCGGTTGGTCATGTAGTTAATGATGGCTATTGGGGTTCATGAAAGCCACTTGTGTTGCCTATAAATAAGGGCTGAGGCATTTGCTTCCCATATTTTCATTGTTTGTCTGAGAGAGATTCTGAAGAAGCTTTTCTTCCTGTTAAATTCACCTTCATCTTTGTTCTTTGTCCATCAACCTTCATTTCTTTCTCGTTAGTGAATCAATAATGGTAGGCAGTTCCTCCCAAAATGTTCTTCCGACGGATCTTCCGGTTAAATTTTTGGTGGTTGAAGGGCCATCTCCGGCAATGGGATGTGCAGAGCCGGTGGAGACCGATGAAGTTCCATCGGTTGATGAGATAGTATCTCTGACCGGAGGACTGATGATTGACTTCACTGTCGATGGTGGAGAGGATCAGGTGAATGAAGCCCCGTTAATAGGGGAAATTGGGATGGTCCAACTATGGGAACATGGGATCATCCCCAGCTATGCTGACATCGTTCTTGCTAGAAGCGAGGAGAGGGTCCACACCGATCACAGGGGATACTGCGTCTTTTATGCCTATCCTTTCAAGTTGGGGTTTAAGCTCCTGCTCCCAACGCTGGTGGTTTATTTCTGTTGTTATTACGGGGTATGCCCGGGTCGGCTTGCTCATTCTCTTTATAAATTGCTAGCAATGTTTATCAAATATGCAGAACTGGCCGATAGGGAGGTCACGCTGCAACATGTGCTTAGTCTCTACGCTCCCCAGAGAGTTCGTGGTACCATGATTCAAACGTGCCCTCGTGGGTCGAGGGGCCTGACTGCAAAATTAGATGACGGGGTCGACCCTCGCCTTTTTGAGCACTTCTTCTACATTAGGACTGAACATTTAGTGGCATGTCCCACTGGGTTCTTAGAGGCTTGGAATCATGCACGTAAGTTCTTTAATCGTCGAATTCTCTTTTCTACCCCTCCTTATGTTTTGTGCTCGTAAGCGTTAACTCATGTCAATTTTGTAGCCGAAAACTTGCCGCCGGCTCCGTTAGCTGGGGTGAGTGAGTGGGTTGAGGCCCTGCTCCCCCATACGGTGGGGATACGCACATGGGCATCTTTTTGGAAGAGGCATGGCAGTAGGCCTGTGACAGGTGAAAAGTTGATTTCTTCTTCTGCCCCGCTTTGTTTCGACTCTATACATCAACTTTATTTTTCTATGATCAGGGAGGGCATGCCGCGTCAGGGCCCCTCAGTTAGCCTTCCGTCAGTCGGGTGCAATTGCTCGGTTCACTGCAGCACCGGTGCCACACCAAGTACCGATGGTGGCATCAGTTGAATCTTCAACGGCTCCTTCTCCAGCATGGGTCGCACTTCGGGATGAGGGGCCATCAGGGGTTGTGCACCCTAGGGAAGAATCGCCATCAAATGGGGAGGAGGAGAGGCCATTGATAAGGCGCAGGGTCGTGTTTGCGCCGGCCCCTCCTGTGGTAATTAATTTGGACTCCCCCCGGCGGATGCGGAGAGGAGTACGGCTGCGGCGCCTGCCCTTGAGGGCGGACAAACAATGGGGGTTGCCTCGGTTGGCTTAGGCCATGATGATGCCGTCGCTTCGCCGACTCAATTGGTGGTTCCAGTCGCTGACACGGGAGGTAGTTCCTCAGTGACTGCTAATGTTGGTGAGTCAAGCGCTCCTTCGGTGGCTATGGCGGGTGGTTCTACCTCGCTGGTAGCGGAAGGAGGAAGGGATGCCGTAGGAGATGATTACGAGTCCGAATCCGACTTGGACCCCGACGATGTCCATGTGTTCCAGAAAGGCTTCACCAATTCAGCGGTGCGCGTAGAGGGGCGATCTCGCTTCATCGAGGTTCCCACGGAGTTGAACTTATTTCTCCAAGGGGAAATCTTGGTGCCGCAGTTTGAGCCGCTATGCTCGGAGGGACATTACGGATATCGGACTAATGAATGAAGTGGTCGTGATGGGCTTGAGGGTATGTAATATGACGTCAGTTTGCTTCTTCTTTGCCTTAGTTTGTTCTTTATCTTAATCGTTGTCTTCGCTTTACAGTCTTACTTGTTGGAGGTGGAGAGCATCCGTTGCGCCAATATCCGCTCGGGGATATTTTTGCGGGCACTGGAGAAGTACCGCCGCTACCGAGATCGGTACCGAGAGATGCACATACGCTTGAGAAATAATCCCCGTAGCCGGGCCTTGGTCGAGGAACTGGCGAGGTGAGAGCTTCAGATTCAGCAAATACTTGGCAGAACGAGTGCTCTCGAGGAGCAGCTCCGTCGGAAGGATGAGGAGCTCGAGGCGAGAAAGAGGGCTACAGCTGAGTGTGAGCGCCAGGGCCAGGTTAAGGCGGTGGAGGCCGCTGCGGCATGGAGCGGGAAAATGACTGCGTTGGGGGGTGAAGTTGCAGCTTTGAAGCTTCAGGTGAGGGATGCCTCGTCGAGAGCTGGGGTGTTGAAGGAAGCTATCCGCGTGCACGAGTCCCAGCGGGAGTCGGAGAGGGCTGCAGCGGCCTTTAGAGAAACGGGTCTCGAGGACCGGATTGATGTCTTTGAGCAAGACGTGCAAGTCATGGCGGATCGGATCATGGCCTTAGAAGAAGAGAATCAGCGACTATGAGACCAGGCCGCTTCTTCCAGCCAGGCTCGCAAACTCTGGGTCTTTGTTGAGGCCCAACATAATGTATATAAGAATTTGTGGGAGTCCAGCATCGTGACCGAAGCTGCTTTCAAAGGAGCGCATCGAAAGGCTCGTGAGGCCCCTAC
This sequence comes from Nicotiana glauca, assembly GCA_026770625.1. Taxonomy (NCBI): domain Eukaryota; kingdom Viridiplantae; phylum Streptophyta; class Magnoliopsida; order Solanales; family Solanaceae; genus Nicotiana; species Nicotiana glauca. The sequence goes on from MU729619.1 coordinate 46,754, forward strand.
CGATTGTGGTTTTTACGCGGCGACGCCAAAGGCTGACGATGGTGCAGATGGTGGCGCGGATGGTGGCGCGGATGGCGCCGTGTAAAAAGATGTTATGCATTTTTTCTTGTCTTGTTCATCGTTTGGCGTTTAGGTGCTTCTTGTTTTTTCTCCTTCTTTTTCCTTGTACAGATCGGCCTTAGCCGGGTATAAGCGGGGGTGACCCACAATTAACTTTGTAGATAAATAAAATCTCCTTTCTGTTATTTGCCTTGTATTTGTATTGTACCTCCCTTTTCCCCACTTAGATTTTCTTTACATGCGTTCGAAGGGATGATTTGCCTTTGAGTTTGACTCTGGTAAGCATGTTAGTTTTTGATTGTTGACGACTTTTCTTCTTCGACTCGGAGTGAGCGAGTCGGATTCGTTGCTTGGCGATAACAACACTTAGCCTTAGTCCCAGTTCGGGCGTGGTCGAACTACCGGCCGTGATGATAAAAAATGCGGCCTTGTAATTTGACTGGGGCCGGACTTTACGTGTCCCTAATTTTAGTTCGAGTTGGGAGTACTTACTTGAATGGCGAGGGTGCCTAACCTGCGCCTCGATTCATTGGAGGTTGGGTTTTGCTGAGTTCAATGATGAAGGCGCTTGGTCCGAGTCTTGGTTCAACTGTGGTTGAACTTGTTAGATTTGAGGACGAAGGCGTCTAGCCTTATGGTTCGAGCGGGGTCGAACTCGTTGGATTTGATGGCGAAGGCGCGTAGCTTGAGTCTTGGTTCAACTGTGGTTGAACTTGTTAGATTTGAGGACGAAGGCGTCTAGCCTTATGGTTCGAGCGGGGTCGAACTCGTTGGATTTGATGGCGAAGGCGCGTAGCTTGAGTCTTGGTTCAACCATAGTTGAACTTACTGGCGAAAGCGCATAGCCTTGATTTAATGGCGAAGGCGCACAACCTGAGTCCCAGTTCAACTATTATTGAACTTTGTCAATTTTGATGGCAAAGGCGCATAGCCTAAGTCTTGGTTCAACCGTAGTCGAGCTTACTGGCGAAGGCGCATAGCCTTGATTTAATTGCGAGAGTGTATAGCCTGAGTCCCAGTTCAACTGTTGTTAAACTTCGTCAGTTTTGATGGCGAAGGCGCATAGCCTGAGTCTTGGTTCAACCGTAGTTGAACTTACTGGCGAAGGCGCATAGCGTTGATTTAATGGCAAAGGCGCATAGCCTGAGTCCCAGTTCAACTGTTGTTAAACTTCGTCAGTTTTGATGGCGAATGCGCATAACCTGAGTCTTGGTTCAACCGTAGTTGAACTTACTGGCGAAGGCGCATAGCCTTGATTTAATGGCGAAGGCGCATAGCCTGAGTCCCAGTTCAACTGTTGTTGAGCTTTGTCAGTTTTGATGGTGAATGCGCATAGCCTGAGTCTTGGTTCAACCGTAGTTGAACTTACTGGCGAAGGCGCATAGCCTTGATTTAATGGCGAAGGCGCATAGCCTGAGTCCCAGTTCAACTGTTGTTGAACTTCGTCAATTTTGATGGTGAAGGCGCATAGCCTGACTCCCACATTGTGGGTATTGAGTGCTGAGGCTCGGTTTTGATTCGAGACCTTGAGAAGCTTATACGTTGTCTTCCCAATTGGGGTATGTAGGCTGTCTTGAGGTGATTCTCGGCTCGAGATATCTCCGTGCCGGTTTCCATCTGGAGCCCGTATCAGGGATGCGGGAGATGCTTTATAGAGATCCTTCCTTAGAAGGGGCTTCTTCTTCTTGTTTGCACTATCCGAGATCAGAGAGAGAGAGGACTTGGATCTTGATTTGAGATCTTCTAGTTCCCCTTGTCCAATATGCCACTTTGGCTTGTTTGAGTTGGGTTGTTTTGCTCCTTTTCCGACGTTTCTTTCCTTTTGGTCCAGGGAAGAACTACGCGATTTTGCTAGGAAATCCCCACAGACAGCGCCAAATTGTTTGCTCAAAAGTTATCATATACCTTATGAGTGTAAAACAATATAAATAAAGCACGAAAAAATCATAGCAAACTGTAATAATCCACTGGACCAAATGAAGAATGCGAAAATAAGTACTTAGAGTTAGGAGGAGAAACATTAAAAGCCTTTATTGATAGTATTGATTTGGTCTGCCTCTCCATGAAGAGGTTCAGAGCCTTACAATGGTTTTCTACTTTTCCATAATATGGGTATCGTTGTATCTTTTCTCTCTCTCCTGAATAGTGGCCTAGAAGAAGCCCCCTTTCTAGGGTTTTCTCTCTTGGTATTTATAGTTATGAGCTTTGTGAGCTGACAATAAATGGTCGTGACCACGTTGGGGTTTCGCCTTCATGATGGCGGATGGGCCGTGGCCTTGTTGATCGAATCGGATAAGGGTTAAATACCATTAATTCTAAGTGGTCGTACCACTTATTAATCATAAATTAGCTTAAGACGGGATTGACTTCGTTAATTATCGTGAGATCGGATTCTGACCTATACACTTACAAAACGACTATTTATAAATTCAATGATGTTTTTAACTAGTACAAGATAGAATTGGAAAATTTACAATGTATATATATAAATAAATAATAAATAGAAACCCATTAATATTTGGAGTTAATTAAGAAAATGACAAGAATGAGAGTGGAAAATTATTTAATTAGTGGTCAAATCAGCAGAAAGCAATGTTAGTTGCCAGCAAAAGCGGAAAAGGAAGAGGCTGTCTTGATAGTAAATGGGGATTTGCAAATTGCACATCTCTTTCTTTCTCTGTTCTGTTTCATGTGTAAGTTCCTCTTCAACTGTAGCTGTCTCACATGGCATTATTTCTTGCTCTCTAACCATCAATTATCCACTAAGTACGGGTGAAATCTAAATTTAAAATTTATGAGTTCTGAACTAGCCATGAAATTCATAATTCGTTTTAGTTATTGGATTTGCAATTAAATATTTATACATATTTAATGGATATACATGGCTAGAACAGAAGCTATTAAATTCGTCTGAACACGTAGGTAATATTCTACCTTCGTCCCTTTTCACAAGCAGGGGCAGAACCACATGTCTTAAAGAGTTTTAAATACTAAATCTTCTTTGTCGAAAAATTATATTTTTATATATATATATATATATATATATATATATATATATATATATATATTACAAATTATTATGCATATATATAAATTGTTGAATATTTTTTATATAGCTCTCAATCTCGTGTGGCATTTTATAAGATTTTTCAAGTATTCTTGGCTCGACCGGTGTTGAAAGACGAATCTGTAATTTAAACTCTAACGAATTCAACTTATAACATTTTTAGCATTGAAATATTATTAAGGTTATGAGTTTATATTTAATATTTATTTTTATTTAAAATAAATTTTATATATAAATTTATATTCTACGTCAAAAGTTACGAATTCAATTGTATTAATGCTACATCAGCCTCTGCCACTGTCCACAAGGTTCAAACAGATAAGGATACAAAACATCCCTGTTCCAAGTAAAGCTGTTGGAACACACAATCAGGTTACAGGTAACAGTTGCCACAATAACCAGTGCCATTCTTATGCATTTCTAACAGGCATGGAGGGGGGGCGGAGGGGGGGGGGGTCCTGAAGCTGATTTAAAAATAAAACAGTTACGTGTTTGAATAAAAGTGCTTAAATTAATAATAAGTAGTTGATGAACTTGGAATACGAAGAGTTTTATTTTAAAAAGAAATATTTTAGGGATAGAATAATAAATATTTTGGTCAAACTTAAAGTGCTTAGAAGCTTAAATTTGATAAGTTGGGGGAGACCAACTTATGACTTTTGACTTATTTTTGGCTTATAAGTACTTAACTTATAAGCATTTTTAATTTTACCAAACGCGTAGATAAGTCAAAAAGTGCTTATAAGCCAGTTTGACCAGCTTATAAGCTTAGCCAAACACCCTCTAAATAGTGAATCTAGCTGATTATTTGATTAAAGATCCTTCATCTTTGGGACAAGTGCACAAATAGTCATTCACACGAATGTTATTTAGAGATTAGCCAGAACTTATTTTGTTCTTAATTTTTAAACGAAAAATCTTAACTTTGGGATAATTCACAATATTAAATAGCTACCCCTTAGAGTGGCTACCTGGTGCCATTTCTACTTCATCTTTTGTGTAGTCCAATGGAGTTTTTAATGAAATGTTTGCATCTTAAATGTTAGCCTTCTTGAAGACTCTTCAAACTAGGCCTTCATTCTTCAGTTTTTCAGAAATGGACCTCTTTATTCTCTTGGGCTTCGGTCTTTTTGAATGTGAAGACATTTCAAATAGGATTTTACTCTTCGGGTCATCAGAAAATGGTTAAAATAGCATAGTTTAGTTAGTTTTCGCACTGATCATTTAAAAATAGTCAATATTTACTAAGTCAATAAAAAATGGTTACTATTTTGCTGCAACAAAGATCGATCCAGTTTAATATATTGGAGTTCGGTGCACCTGTGTATGAACTTCCAGCATATTATGTTGGACATATATACTTTGCTGGTTCCAGTATAATATACTGGAGACTGTAGCACCGATGCTCCAAACTCCAGTATATTGTTCTGGACCGGTATATTATACTGAAATTCCGGTATATTAGACTGGAGATCCAGTATAATATACTGAAACTCCAGTAGATTATGCTAGAGTATTTTTCCGGATTTTGAACATTATTTTTGTTCAGATTTATCTTTACATGAAACGTGGCTAAAATTCGATTACTTTTGAAACTGTGACTATTTTTGAATGACCATTTGTAAATCTGACTATTTTTAAATTTCTCCCAAAAAATGGGCTCTTAATTTTGTGGGATTCAGTCTTCCGCTATTATATTTTGGGAAAATAATAGTGTATAGCCGCTATATATACATTCTGTATATTACATATAAAAATTATATAAATTTTATACACTTTTTCCTCTACCAAGCGTAAATGGTCTATGGTGCAAACTAAAAGTAAAAAAAATCCTTCATTTCTTTTCAGGGCTTTTTATTCTTTGGGCGTCTTGTTCGATCGTGGAAGCAGGAGCGGAGGGAGAGTAGAAGTTAGGGGTTCGATCGAATTCAGTAGCTTTGGTCCAAATTATATATTTGTCTTAATAGATTCATTGTATATGTACAAATTATTAATTTAGAACTCAATAGCTTAAAAGATTTGAAGTTCTGAACCCATAATCTTCAAATCATGGCTTTCGCCTTTACTTTACCAAATATGCTGATTGTTTTCTTAAATTCTTATTTAGAGTAAGTAAATTCAATCCACAAAGGTACCACACTTTATGCACAAGGGTACTCCTTATCTAAAAGTTGGGCCCACCTGATCCTCCATCTGCGGTATATATGCTGACTGAACTTAGCCACCTATTCTCTATCCATTATAGAATTTACAAAATTTAAGTAATGGAATTTCAAAATCACAAAATATTACCCCCTTCCTCCAAATTTATGTAATAATGTTCAGATTTTTAGGGTCAGATGAATTAAGTTTTTATCATATTTTAAGCTATTTTAAATTAATTATTATGATTTACAGTACTTTTAAAATATTTTAATTAAGTACTTTTATTGTGACATACTTAAAAGTTTTATATTGAAATATACGATCAAAATTAAAAAGTTTAAAACTCGAAAAACAAAACGTATCATACAAAATTGGGACAAAGGTTTATGGATATACAAGTGATAAACTTATTGTTTTGATACAAATGTTAATTAGATTATTGTATTCTCCACATTCTATTTCAAGTCATGAGAATTTGAGTAGGCATTTGGACAATATTTTGGTTGGAATGAGAATTTGAGTAGGATTATTTTTTATTAAATAGAAATCTTAATATTTTTTTGTTTGGGTAATTAAGAGATAAGTAAATCTAGTTGCTTACTGTTTGGCAAAAGAATTTAGAAATTATGTTAATTTTTTCTATTGGGAGTATGCTCCTAACTTTATTGTAAACTTGTTGGTTGCTGATTCAACTTAATAAAAGTCTTTATTTGAGTTGAAAAAAAAATAATATTTAAAACTTGAAGTTGTATTTAAACATTCAATTTGAATAAAGTTGAAGGTTTATGGATGAAAACTATTACTATTATTTCATTTGAAATGTTCCTCATACAATTTTTTTTAATTATTCAGTAATTTTTATGGATTTAACTTATATATACTTGCAGCGTAAAAAAAAAGTTTTTACTTGCCATATATTTTAATCTTTTGGAGCAAGTAATATATCTTCTTTTTCAGGCTATTAATTCCTATTTTTATGGACAATTCCTTTAGTTACAATTTAGGTGATATAAAAGTTAAACTCCTCATTTCAAGTACAAAAATTCAGTATTTACAAATGGTATAGCTGAACTAGTACATTTTGAAAGTAAACTAAATTGGCGGCCCGGTGCACTAAGTTTTTTTTATGCATGATCCGGTAAAGGACCAGACATAAGTGTAGCTTTATCCTGCATTTCTGCAAAAGGTTGTTTCCACGGCTCAAACCGTAACATCATGGTTATGTGGCAATAATTTTAACAATTACGTGCTCACCTCGTACATTTTGAAAGTACTGAAATACTATTATTCATGGGCAAGATTTTCATACCACTTCATGCATTGGACAGAACAACTAAAAAGCAGTACAAATTTTTAAATTTTCTGATACTATGCCTTGGTTCAAGAATCTCATCAAAATTTCCACTACCATTTTGAACCAACCATCTTCCAAATCAATAACCCCATTTGCCTCACCTCCACTGACCCAATTTTTTCTACAATTCACTAAAGATTACTCTACTAATATTTGTTCTAAACATGCTGGATTGGAACCAACAAAAACTGACCAAAAACCAAGAATTGTGGTGTTAGGTTCAGGATGGGCTGGTTGCAGGCTAATGAAAGACATTGACACAAACATTTATGATGTTGTTTGTGTGTCACCTAGGAATCATATGGTTTTCACTCCATTGTTAGCATCTACTTGTGTTGGAACTCTTGAGTTTAGGTCTGTTACAGAACATATTGGGAGGATTCAACCTGCTATTTCAAGAGAACCAAGTTCTTATTTCTTTCTTGCTAATTGCATTGGCATTGATTTTGATAAACATATGGTATGGACATTTTGTTCCTCCTTTTTATTTTCTTGTTGTTTTCTACTTTAATTCCTAGAACCCTATTATTTGTTTCCCTCATCCCCCATTTTCGCAGGGTCCGGGGAAGGGCCACACCCCAAAGGGGTGACGTAGACAACCTACCTTAATGCAAGCATTAGTGGCTGCTTACACGACTCAAACCCGTTCACACAGAGACAAATTTTACCGTTGCTCCAAGACTCCACTTTTGTTTATGCTATATGTTGGTATAATGGTTTTTATGAGTTCCTTGAGGTGTTTAAAAGGCTAGTATCATCTTTTATATTCTGTCCAGAGTTCGGATTGCTCCACCTAACGGCGGATGAAAAGCCAATAGGGCATCATTAGTTTTATCGGGCTGGGAATTGCATTCGCTAATAGAGCTTTCTGCATTTGCACCCTAGGAGAGTGCAAATGGCATGTTGAATGATATTGTTCAACTTGGTAGCTTAAATTAGCATAACCCCTCTATGTCCAGGGACAGAGCTAGAGGGGCGGAAAGGAGTTCAGCTGAATCTTTTCCCGTAAAATTACACTGTAAATACTAGGTCAATTTTTTCCCCTTATGTATAGTAGATGTTGAACCCCCTTGATGAAGATCCGTCTCCGCATACTACCTCTAACATGCAAGTTTGCATTGTACTTGTAGGTACAATGCCAAACTGTGACAGAAGGAATTGAAACCTTGGAGCCATGGAACTTCAATATTTCATATGACAAGTTAGTCATTGCCTCTGGAGCACAAGCTTTGACATTTGGAATTAAAGGTGTAAAAGAGTATGCTACTTTTCTTCGCGAAGTTTACCATGCTCAGGAAATACGAAGGAAACTACTCCTAAATCTCATGCTTTCTGATGTGCCTGGTAAGATTTTCATTCAGAGGTTTTTATAAGAACAATGTATAGTTAGTTTCATGAATGATCGCTGAACTTCACTCATTATAACAGTAAAGTGGTAGCTATTTGTTTATCACATTAAAGTAACTGAACTATGCCTTGGTTCAGTTATTTTACTGTAACATCTGCTATAGTGGGCGACATTCAGTGACCATACATGAAATTAACATTAACACGAACAATGTCATATCTAGAGGATATTATTGACTGATTTCTCACTTTTGGTCGTGGCTGAGACAGGAGTTACAGAGGAAGAAAAGCGTCGACTCTTACATTGTGTTGTAGTTGGAGGTGGACCAACAGGAGTTGAGTTCAGTGGTGAACTTAGTGATTTTATCCTGAAGGATGTTCATCAAAGATATTCTCATGTCAAAGACTACATTCGCGTCACATTGATTGAGGCAAGCTCGTCTCAATTTCTATAAATTGTTTGAGTCTTGAGAAACTTGAAAATAGACATTAGGAAAACTTCAATATTTACTATTGTTTGCTAGAAAGTAGCTCTGCTTATACTTGATTAAGTTTTGTGTTCTCACTTGACAGGCAAATGAGATATTGTCCTCGTTTGATGATCGTTTACGTGTATATGCAACGAAACAGTTGACTAAGGTGAGATACTGATTAGAAGGGTATGCAAATTTTCTGTTACTGTACTATAGCATGTGTTAATGGATAAATAACTACATATTTACTTTGCCAAAGAGCACGAGCACACACACAGTCAGATTGAGACGCATTTTTTATCAGAAGAATGTGCATGAAGAGAGTCTAGGATTACATATTCTTCAGTATGATTAGGTTATGTAAATTTCGACGCAGGAGACATCCTCTCTCTTTATCTTTTTTCTTTTGGTAAAGAAGTGTTACCTTGGAATTCTTAAAGTGCATCATTCTACCGAGCATCGAGAAATGTATCATTTATATTTGTCAGTGCATGTATTCCTTTATCCAAATTGAATTTCTGGATCCTATTTTTGTTAATGTCTTAGTTTTCAGTCAGGAGTTCGTCTAGTACGAGGCCTCGTACAAGATGTGCAACCTGAGAAGATAATTCTTAGTGATGGCACAGATGTTCCATATGGTCTGTTAGTTTGGTCTACTGGTGTTGGACCTTCACCTTTTGTGAACTCACTGGATATACCAAAAGCTAAAGGGAGGTAATTCGAGATTTCGTGTTACAACTTCTTAAACATAGCTGGATATTTGACACATTGCTATATGTTACTATGATTTTTCCATCTGTCCTATTTATGAAAAGTAGACTTTGCCTGTATTGTTTTACTCATAGTTTTGGTGCTTTAACAGGCTTGGAATTGATGAATGGTTACGCGTCCCATCGGTACAGGATGTCTTCTCAATTGGTGACTGCAGTGGTTTTCTTGAAAGTACAGGCAAACAAGTTCTTCCAGCTTTGGCACAAGTAAGTTAAAGGGATGCAGGCAAACTGCATGCTACACCTCAATCTCAAGCTTGTTGGTTGGAAATTACTTAAAGCATATCGTCATATAAAAAAAAATACTGATATTGTTGCCAGCCGAAGAATTATCCAAAATGTTCAACCCTCCTCAGGCTAAAGAATGATCAAAAGCTGGGGTGGAGCTACATAAAACGAAGGGAGTTCGATTGAATCTCCTTTCCTATATGTAAATTGTTGAATGTCTTGACATAAGGGAAGTTTGTAGTCTAATGGCAAAGGTGGCTCAAACTTTTGTGTTAGGTCGCAGGTTCATGTGTGGCAATCTTACATTTTGTTTGAACCTCTTTATTAGAATTCCTGACTCCGCCATTGTCAACAACATTAGATATTTTAGGTTTTGTACTGTTATGTTAATCGAATTTGTCGCGACATATGATGTCTGGATTGTTGATTATGGGATGTTGTGAAGGTGAATTTGAAGAGATAACAACTTTTTTATTTAGCTCTTTGTGTAGCATATTGTTTATCGGATACGAAGGGGAACCTTGGAGCAATGATAAAGCTGTTTCTATGTGACCTATAGGTCAAAATTCGAGCCGTTGAAACAACCCCTAATGCTTGCATTTGGGTAGGCTGTCTACATCACAACCATAAGGGTTCAACCTATGTTGCTCGGACTCTCCGGAAATATCGTCGGGTGTCTGTCGGATTCTACAAAAGCAGTGTATTTTTGGAGAATCCGACACGGGTGCGGCAGTATTTTGTAGAGTCCGCGCGACATAGGGTTCAACCCTTCCCCGGATCCTGTATGAATGCAGGATACTTTGTGCACTGAGCTGTCCTTTTATTTATTTGTTGTATATTTGTGGCTGATGATATGTTGCTTAGACTCTCCGAAAATGTTACCGGGTGCATGTCAAATCCTCTAAAAGTAGTACATTTTTGGAGGATCCGACACGAGTTCGGAAGGATTTTGGAGAGTCTGGGCAACATAGATACGACTATCCTATAATTGTTTTGACATGCTTGTGTTTGAGTAAATAATCTCTTATTGTCTTGTGTTGTCTGGTGTATTTGATCAGGTTGCAGAGCAGCAGGGAAAATATCTTGCAAGTATGATAAACAGGATGGGTAAAGAAGGTGGAGGACATGCCAATTCTGCAAATAACATCAATTTGGGAAATCCATTTATTTATAAACACTTGGGAAGCATGGCTACTATTGGTAGATACAAGGCCCTTGTTGACCTTAGAGAGAGCAAGGTTTCCTCACTTTCTATATATGAGTTTAATTCGTTTGGCCATTTGCACAAATGGCCTTTTTTAGGCAACTCCTTAACTTTTGTCCCCCATAAGCCTAAATTTATCAGCAAAAAATATAAAAACATCGTCCAACTACTTTAGAGGCAGATTTTAGCCGCATTGGGTTGATAGGGGACAGAATTTAAAGAGTTGTCTCAAAAAAGGCCATATGGTACATACTATTACTAATTTATATGCACTGACAGAATTAATATCCTATCAGTCACCTAAAGAATTAATACCGAACTAAACAGTGTTATTTTCTGACGAAGGGGACACCCCTTGGATGCATGTGACTCCGCCACTGCTTGTTAGCTTGCTAATTGGTAACATATATATGGTGCAGGAAGCAAAGGGTGTATCTATCGCAGGATTCACGAGTTTGCTTGTTTGGCGTTCAGCATATTTGACTCGTGTAGTGAGCTGGAGGAACAGATTCTATGTACTGATTAACTGGTTGACAACCTTAATCTTTGGCCGTGATATAAGTCGGATATAGGCAAACAAAAATGAGACTTCGATTTCACTCGTCGGGAACATACCTATCGTACAGTAGTGTATGCAGGATTTTATATAAGCGATGCTTATCTATTATCACAACTCTACTATGAGCTTGCGTTGAGGTGTGGAAATTACAAGGCTTTATTTCCTGTTTCGGAATGTTTTTTACTTTGTAATATTTCCATTAGATATCGTCACACACTGTATATATAGGTAATATTTTTTTTAAGAATAATGTATATATTGTGAATCTTTTTGGCGAATCGATATCGGATGACACCCCTTAACCCTTGTAAAAGGGATGCAGCAGGTGTCTCTGCCATTGCTCGCCGTAATCACATTATGGAGAAGTTATGTCCTAAATGAATTTGCCTTTATAAACTCTTTTTTAATGTAAGATGCTCTATTTACCGTGGGAGCTGGTTAAATATTTTACACCAGGTGAATACTCTTCTTTGAAAATTGATAGTCTTGTTGAGGTTTTTAAGTTAAAATTAGTATCTATAAACGTGCGTTGCACGTTAATAATAGCACATAATAGTTTAAATATTTATTTAGATGAAGGAATAATAAATTTTAATTAATGAGAAAATTTTTATATATATTACTACAACAATCATCTAAATTTCAAAAAATATTAGTACATTAGCATAATACGTGACTTCAAAATGAAGGGACATCATCAAAACTTACATAAATGATCAATTTTAGTCATGTTAAGTAGATAATTATGTATTGTAGTTTAAAGGTATCGAATGTAATGGTATCTTACCGAACACTTCTTTATAGACAGTGTTTTTTGTATATGTTTCCTTATAATACTTTGGTTATTCTGCCATGACCAAAACTCTTATTGTCGATATTGATATCTCTTTTGAAAGTACAACATATAGTTATTCACATAAGAAAATATATTATGGTAAATATAATCCAATATTTAGGATGTTTGTCTTTGTGGTTTATTTATTATAACTACAAAATATAAACATACTGAAAATTATTTTCACACAAATTTAGAATGATATTCTTTAGTTTCGGAAGACGAAAGTTGAATTCAGGGATAAACACATACTTAGAAGCAATTGACCAGTATCATAAGTTCTACATATATGACGTTATTGTCAAAACTTCTATATACCGTACGTACATAAGCTATTCAGGGGATCTAAGTTTTCAGGCATGAGGAGCATTTTTTTTTTTCAAAATCAACCTATATGCAATAAAAGATCAATTTCAACTTAGTCTATTATATATATGGTCACACTAATATATGTAAGAAATAATGAACTTGACAATTAATAAATATGTACTGTACAAAGGTCATTTTGTATCGAAGTATTTAAGTATTTTTCTTGGTAGTAATTGTTGGTATCATCTTTTGATAAGTCAAAACCAAAAAATATTTTATTTTTAGCATAAAACTTAGCAATCAACCTTTTATTTAGTTGATCAATAAATTCATTTCTGCTAGCTAAGATAGCTCTTTAATTTCTATTACCTTATAAATTGCGTTTAATCTAGTGATGAAAATATTTTCCTTATTAAATGCACTACTGTTACCATTGGGGTTAATAATCAAGTGTTCTAGAAGAACCAAATCATCTTTTATTGGATGTCCTTCTTCGTTTCCGACACGAAGTAAGAAGTCACTGAATGTTGGATCTGTTCTTACTTTTATATTTCTTGTCATTTGAATATTTTTCGTTTGAGGTCATAAGTATAATTCTGGCAAGCTAGATTTTACAATTTTTGCTTTGGTCAATTTTGAAACTACTGACCGTACTTGATAGAAATTACCTCCTAAATTATTACTTTTCCACCAAACGGTTCATCGATATTCAATATATCTCTAAAACTCTGGGTATTGTTTCGATCGTTTGACGCTTCATCAAATACTATCACTTTTGCTTTACTTATAAATTTAACAATATTTTCTGCTTTGATATGTTTGTGATGGTTATTTCAGAAATTTGAAGAGGTATATCAAATCTAAAGTGAGTTGTACGACCTCATAATAAAATCGTTGTTGGTATTCCATTTGTTCTTATTTCTAACAATATCATGCCTCTTGATCTGACATTTGCAAGTAATGTATGACCTAAGAATATTATTTCGATTTCGTCGGAGGCATCTATAAAGGATAATCTCGCTATACCAGAGTCGACTTTTTATAATATAGTCTTGAAAGCTTATTCTTGTTCAGGATTTAGCTTTGATTGTGCTTACTCAAACGCTTGTATCAACATTCTTAATATTATACTAATCTTTTTTACTTTCTGATCTGTTTTTCTAATCTCTAATACTCTTTTTATGGAATAAATTTATGTACCCTAAGTGTTTTTTTTTTAAACTTGAAAAATAATTTTACTCATATGATGAATTTGAAAAATAATTTAATTGGATTCTCTGGCCAAATAATTAATTGAAAGATTTGAATAATTGGTATTAATATTATATATAATTTATTTTCTGTTGATTTAGATTCTTAATAGTATTTCATCTGGTTTGAATATTTAACCGTAATTATAATTTTATCCACCATAAATTTTATTAAGAATAAAAAGATCGATATGACATTCCACTTTTTGATCTTTATGTTTCAAAATCATTAGTGGTATTGTCTCTTACCAACCTTTTTCTTTATTCTCTCACACATTTATTTTCTAAAAAGTTTCTTAGTTGTTCTTTAATAATTGTGTATATTTTTCTATATTACAAAAAAAAGTAATAATAAAAATATATTATTTGATAGGAAAGCAGTACAAATAAAATATAATGATATATTACCGTAGGAATTTTTCTCTCAATTTTAACGCTTTATACAGTCCGTTTAGCATTTATTCTAATTTTTTTTGTATTTAATTTTATAGACTGGTAATGTATTAATATGGAGGATTCTTATGAAACTGATCTTATTGAAACTTCATACATATTTTTAATAAGAATTCAATAGACAAGATTGTATTAATCTTAAAATCTTAAATATTAAAAATATTAACATAGAAGTTATTATAATCCAAAAAAATAAGTTATTACAACTATTTCCTTTCCCTATAAGTTCTTCTATTTAATATTTTAGCGCAATTTTGGTGTATCAATATTATATTCGTCCTTTTATAATAATATAGGCTCTCCCGTTTCTAAATGAATTTGGACAATATAATATATTTTCAAATTAAATTAGTAATATAATTTTTTAAAGAAGTATATCATAAAAGTAATAGGATTACGTGGCTAAAATTATGTCCATATCCCAAAAATAATTTTATTAATAAAAAATCTAACATGTTCCTAAAGGTATTAGATTTACATGCTAATATGTAGTATTTTATATCTATGCCCGAACATAATTATACTAATGGGATTTCTAAAGGTAATCATGTAGGATTCTTAACGTGTAGTATATATTATGTCCTAACTAATAGGATTACAAGACTAATGTGTAGGACTCCGATTATGTCATTTTATTGTGAGTTATTATGCTTTAGGTGATTGTTTTATTATTATATATAAAATTTCTCTCCTTAATTAAATTTTATTATTTATTCAAATAAATAAATATTAAACCATCATGTGCCATTATAAAAGTGAGAATCCCAAATTTTAAAAGTTAAATTAATGAAAGAACCTTCTAAATAATTAAAATGTACCTTATTTAATTATTTAATAATGTTTAAATATAAGAAGGTGAATTTTAGACATTTATGAAAAGTCCTGTTAAGGAGACTCTTAGACTTTTCATAAACGAAGTGTGCTCACATTGCGTAGTGTAAATTTCATTCTTTATATATGAATTTCAGTAGTAACGAACATTGGAAAAATATCGTTTTTAAAAAATAAAAAGAATAAAATCTAATTTCTAAAGGTAATCATGTAGGAATAGGATTCTAACGTCTAGTATTTTGTCCTAAAACTAATAGGATTACAAGGCTAATGTCTAGAATTTCGATTATGTCCTTTTATTGTGAGTTATTATACTTAATATTAAAAGGTTATTTTTGTAATCTAACATTTTATTCATGCTTTTATAATAATATAGATAAGCTAAAAAGATGGTGAATGAGAAATGGAGGGAAAATGAAACTTTTAAGTTTCCTTCCTTGACAATGGGGCACTCCCATATTGGAAGGGAAAAAGGTTTTTTATGGGTATATATGTAATTGCTCTTCTTTTAGCTCTTAAAGAATTAAGAAGAAGGCAAGCCTCATGCCGTTGTCGTTTGTTTGGCTCAGTGTCGCCTTCGGTCAAATGATCGATTAATTTTTTGGACTTATTTGTTAATAATAAATATTATAAATATCCATTTTCTGTAAACGAAAAATTAATATTAAATCCAACAGACTATTAATCGTTTTCCCGTTATCCGTTTTCTGTTTCCCGTTTTTGTAACGGAAAATAAGATTCCTTCTCATTATGAATTCCCAGTTTATTATTGCGTAAATAATCATTTACATTATGATCGTTTTACGTAAACAGCTCTTCTGAAGAGATGCACCTCTTCAATTTGAGCTCAACATATTGGTTATAAATAGCAGTCCATTCTATCAATTTTTTCATATGAATTTTTGACTTTTCCTCCTTTCTTTTTCATTGTTTTAACTACTAATAAAGCAACAGTAAGTGTGATTTGCTACTGATCTTTGTGTTTGCTGAAATATTAAAGTTTGAAGTACCGCTACACCAGTGTGTAATTCGTTCTATTTTGGGAGAAAATAATCCACAAGATTGGGTACTTGGAGGGAATTAAACTAGCGTTTGACCATAGATTCCAAATTTATTTTGAAAAATCTGATTTGGGTGAAGTTTGGTTTGAAGATGAAAATGTGTTTGGACATGCCTTTTCAAAACATATTTTCCAACTTTATTTTGGAAAAAACATGTATATAATTCCCAAGTTTTGGGATTTTTAGCAAAAATGTGGGCACAATTTATGGCCAAACATGAGTTTTGAAAATAAATTCAAAATTTATTTTGGCAAAACTCATGGCCAAACAGGGCCTAAGTTCCTTAAGAAAACACCGTGTTAGTGGGCTCGGGTTAAACTCTATTTTTGTTTTCATTTCTGTTTATACGTTATTTTATACTTGTTAGTATCCTGTACTTGTAATATAATTCTGAAAATATAAATGAATATAAATAGAAATGAACATAAACAGAAATGACAGAAAATCAACTCGAGCCCACTGAATTCATAGTATTTTCTTAAGGAATTTAATCCCCTTCTAGTATCCAAGGTTATGGATTATTTCCTCCCGGGATAGAATAAATTACACACTGGTGTAGGGTACTTCAAACCCCAGTTTTCAGCAAACACAAAGTTCAGAAGTAAATACACTTACTTTTGCTTTGTTTGATGCTAAAAGTATGCAGAAGAAGGAGAAAAAACTCAGAAAATCGCAGTAAAATTTTAAGTAGAATAGTGTTGTATTTATAGCCAAAGTTGGGCTGAAATTTGAAGAGATGCAACTCTTCAGAATGACTGTTTATGCAAAACGGCCACAACATAAATGCCATTACATAAATGGCCATTTATTCAATAATAAAGAGGAAAAATTGAAGAGGGTAGTTAATTTTTCTGTTATCAAAATAGAAAAATGGACTGGATTTAATATTAATATTTTTTTGTTAAAACAAATATTTAATAATATTTTTGTTAATATTTTAATATTAATAAATAAATTTATTCCAAAAAGTTAATCAATCAATCGACCATTGACCAAATCCGAAGCCGAAGCCAAAGTCGAGCCGAGCCGAGCCGAGCCAACCGAGCGAGGACGACGACGACGGCGCGAGGCTTGTCTTCTTCTCAACTCTTTAAAATCTAGAAGAAGAGCAGTTGCTTATATACCCATAAAATCCTCTTCCAATATGGGACAATATCCATTTACCAAGGTGAGAAACTTAAAATTTCATTCAAAATTTTTATTTCCCTCCATTTTTCATTCACCCTCTTTTAAGCATTTAATATATTAATTAAATACATAAAAAATCCAGCAATACCCTACATGGGAAATGGCTATATCACGGAAGTATGCATGAAAAACTGTGTGATTCGCAAGTAAGGATTAATTGCATCCGGATAAGTAAGTTTCCTTTTGAACTTTCCGTAGTAAACTTATGTCGGATATACTCGATCAATCGGTAGATTTGATATCTTTGAACCGTCGAAATTTGATGTATACCTAAACATCCACAAGTCACACAACCAACCATTAACCGTCTTTGATTCTCATTATTGTGTTCGTTTCAGCCATGAACACCGCCTGGTTTCATTAGTGCTT
Source organism: Nicotiana glauca (assembly GCA_026770625.1). Lineage (NCBI taxonomy): Eukaryota > Viridiplantae > Streptophyta > Magnoliopsida > Solanales > Solanaceae > Nicotiana > Nicotiana glauca. The sequence continues at coordinate 64,257 of MU729619.1, forward strand.
AGAGAACTGGCCTTACAAAGTTCTCCTTGAAGCGGCTAACACTTCACACTTACATAAGTGATTTCTAAACGTGTCATCTCATAGATACAATATTTGATATACCCCGTATCAAATTTAGAAATCATTAAAAAGTCTTAATGTTTTATCCTTGGTACTAAACATTGTCTTATCACAAGAATTGACCAAAAGTTTATTTGACCATGTTGAACTATCATTCATGACTTTGTTTGATCTCCTTGAACCTTGATCTTGGGATCTCCAGTCTTCTAGGTAGAGTTACCGCCACTATGACTTGTTCTCGGCCACAGTCCCATTCCCCTTGATGACTTCCTTTTGTAAGTGGATCCGACACATTATCACTTGACTTTACATAGTCAATCGTGATAATTCCTCTAGAGAGTAATTGTCTAACAGTTTTATGTTTTCGTCGTATATGACGAGATTTACCGTTATACATAACGCTCCCAGCCCTTCCAATTGCCGTTTGACTATCACAATGTATGCATATTGCTGCCTACGGTTTGGGCCAAAATAGAATATCTTCCAAGAAATTCCAGAGCCATTCAGCTTCTTCATCGGCTTTATCTAAGGCTATGAACTCAGCCTCCATTGTAGAGAGGGAAATACAAGTTTGTTTGGACGACTTCCAAAATACCGCTCCTCCACCAATGGTGAATACATATCAGTTGATTCAGTGATCCAATTTGCATCATAGTATCCCTCAATGACCGTAGGATATTTACTGTAGTGTAAAGCAAAGTCCTGGGTATGTACTAAATACCCCAAAACTTATTTCATGGCTATCCAATGAGATTAACCTAGATTGATCGTAAATCGACTCAATTTACTTATAGCACAAGCTATATCTGGTCGTATATAATTCATGATGTACATTAAGCAATCCAACACACGAGCATAATCTTCTTTGCTAATGCAAGATTCACGTCAATTGAAGTCTTTGCAACTATAAAGACCAAGTGCTTGAATTTTTCAAGTACTGTCTTAATATAATGAGATTGTGACAATGCCAGACCTTGAAAAGTCTTATGGATCTTAATTTCCAGAATTAAATCAGCAACTCCCAAGTCTTTCATACCAAACTTGCTAGTTAGCATACGTTTAGTAGCATTTATGTTGGCAATATCATTACTCATTATGAGCATATCATCCACATATAAGCAAACAATGACTATGTGATTTGGAACACTTTTAATGTACACACTTTTATCATATTCATTTATTTCAAATTCATTTGACAACATTGTTTGGTCAAATTTCGCATGCCATTGTTTGGGTGCTTGTTTTAGATCGTAAAGAGACTTAACAAGTCTACAGACCTTCCTTTCTTTACCTGGAACCACAAATCCTTCAGGTTGTTCCATGTATATTTCTTCCTCCAACTCTCCGTTTAAGAAGGCCGTCTTAACATCCATTTGATGAATTTCAAAATCATAAACTCCAACTAACGCTACTAACATTCGTATGGGCATAATTCTTGTAACTGGAGAGTATGTATCAAAATAGCCAAGACATTCTCGTTGTCTATACCTTTTGACCACAGTCTTTCCTTATATTTGTCAATAGTGTCATCATCTTTCATTTTGCTCTTAAAGATCCATTTAGAACCCAACGGTTTATTTCCAGGAGGAAGATAAATCAATTTCCATGTATGGTTGTTCAATATGGATTCTATTTCACTATTGACTGCCTCTTTCCATAACAATGATTCCGAAGAAGACATAACTTCTTTAAAAGTTTGAGGCTCATTTTTCATTAAGAAGGTCACAAAATCTTGTCCAAATGAAGTAGACGTTCTTTGACGTTTACTACGTCTTGGATCCTCATGGTTAAGTGTACTTTCTTTTTTTTCTTCCCGCGGTCGTTTAGATCCTTCACTAATCGACTCACATTCCTTTTTATATGGATATATATTTTCGAAGAACTCAGCATTATCTGATTCTATAACCGTATTATTATGAATGTCGGAATTTTCTAATTTATGAACTAGAAATCGATATGCTTTATTATTAGTCGCATATCCTATAAAAACATAATCAACTGTTTTCGGTCCTATTTTTACCCTTTTGGGTTTAGAAACTTACACTTTTGCCAAACACTCCCACACTTTAAAATAATTCAAGTTGGACTTCCTTCCTTTCTATTTTTCATATAGAATAGATTGTGTTTTGCTATGGGGTACTCGATTTAGTATTCGGCTAGCCGTAAGAACGGCTTCCCCCCAAAAGTTCTGTGGCAAACCAGAACTTATCAATAATGCGTTCATCATCTCCTTTAATGAGCGATTCTTTCTTTCTGCAATCCCATTGGATTGGGGCGTGTAAGGAGCCGTTGTTTGATAAATAATTCTATATTCTAAACATATTTGTTCAAAAGGCAATTCATATTCACCACCCTTATCACTTCTTATCATTTTGATTTTCTAGTTAAGTTGCGTTTCACCTTCATTTTTTTATTGCTTGAATGCGTCTATTGCTTCATCTTTACTATTAAGTAAGTAAACATAGCAATATCGAGTACTATCGTCAATAAAAGTTATGAAATACTTCTTTTCACCGCGAGATGGTATTGATTTCATGTCAAAAATATCTGTGTGAATTAAGTCTAAGGGATTTGAATTCATTTCAACTGACTTATAAGGATGTTTAACATACTTAGATTCCACACATACTTGACATTTAGATTTGTCACGTTCAAACTTGGGCAATACTTCCAAATTAATCAATTTCCGTAAGGTTTTATAATTGACATGGCCCAAACGTATACACTATAATTTATTTGACTCAAGTAAGTAAGACGGAGCTAAAATTTTATTATTATTTTCAACAACCATTACATTCAGCTTGAAAAGGCCCTAAGTGAGGTAACCTTTTCCTACAAATATTTTATTCTTACTTATTACAACCTTATCGGAAACAAAAACACATTTAAAACCATTCTTAACAAGAAGTCCAATAGAGACTAAATTCTTCCTAATCTTGGGAATATGAAGGACGCTGTTCAAAGTCACCACTTTGCCGGAAGTCATTTTGAGAAATATCTTCCCATATACTTCAATCTTGGCCTTTGCAGCATTTCCCATAGATATCGTCTCATCGGGTCCAACAGGAGCATAAGTAGCAAAAGCTTCTCTAACAACACAAACATGGCGAGTGGCTCCAGAATCAATCAACCACTCTTTAGGACTGCCCACCAAGTTGCATTCGGAAAACATGGAACATAAGTCATCAACATCACATGCTTTTCAACCATTTTTGCTTGAACCTTCTTCTTGTCTTTCTTTGGAGCACGACACTCCGTAGATTTGTGTTTGGTTTTTTCACAGTTGTAGCAGTTTCCACTGAACAACTTCTTGCTTAGGTTGTATTTCGATCCAGAAGCCTTCTTCTTCTTTTTATTCTCTTCAACAATATTTGCTCCCATTATTGTTGAGTTTCCACGGCCTCTCTTTTCAGAAGCTTTGTTATCCTCTTCGATTCTCAACCGAATAATGAGATCTTCAAGGGACATCTCCTTGCGTTTGTGTTTCAAGTAGTTTTTGAAGTCCTTCTACAAAGGAGGCAACTTCTCAATCATCGCTACTACTTGGAATGCTTCATTGATGACAAGACCTTCAATGAAATTTTTGTTAGTAAAAATACTAAGATTACTACTTTCAACATCAATATTAATTTGATTTATACCTTCAACAAGAAGATCGTGAATAATCACTTTAAATTTCTGGACTTGGGTAATAACAGACTTGCTATCTACCATTTTGTAGTCTAAAAACTTTGCAGTAACTTTTTTAACCCGGCATCTTCGATTTTGTATTTCTTTTCAAGATCAGTCTATAGTTCCTTTGACGTTTCCTCACCACTGTAGACGTTATACAAAGCATCCTCTAGCCCGCTTAGAATATAATTCTTGCATAAAAAATCTGAATGCTTCCACGTCTCAATCACGAGAAAACGTTCAGTTTCTGGAGTTTCATCGGACAACACAGGAACATCTTCCTTGATGAACTTCTAGAGACTTAGAGTAGTCAAATAGAAGAACATCTTTTGCTGCCAACGCTTGAAATCAATCCCGAAAAACTTTTCGGGTTTCTCCGCCGGTGCCAATGCTGCCGGTGTCGTTCGGCTTGTTGAGGCATTGGCAGTCACCATTGGAACCGCTTGGTTCTCAATCTCATTAGTCATTTCTATAAAAGACTGACACAAACCTTAAAATCACGTAGATTTTAATCTCCAAGAGTACAAACCACAAAGGTTTTACTCTCCAGAAACAGTAAGTACAAATACAGAAAATATGTTAGATCCCTTAAGCTTGTTAGTATCCTGTACTTATTTCTGGAAATATAAATGAATATAAACAGAAATGAACATAAACAGAAATGACATAAAATTAATTTGAGCCCATTGAATTCACAGTGTTTCCTTAAGGAATTTAATCCCCTTCTAGTACCCAAGGTTATGGATTATTTTCTCCCTGGATAGAACGAATTACATACTGGTGTAGTGATACTTCAAATCCCAGTGTTTTAGCGAACACAAAGTTCGGTAGCAAATCACACTTACTTTTGCTTTGTTTGATGCTAAAAGTATGTAGAAGAAGGAGAAGAAACTCAAAAAATCATAGTGAAATTCTGAGCAGAATAGTGTTGTATTTATAGCCAAAGTTGGGCTGAAATCTGAAGAGATGCAACTCTTCAGAATGACTGTTTATGCAAAACAGCCACAGCATAAATGCCATTACATAAATAGCCATTTACTCTACAATAAAGAGAAAAAATTGAAGAGGGCAGTTAATTTTTCTGTTACCAAAATAGAAAAATGGATTGGATTTAATATTAATATTCTGTTATTAAAATAAATATTTAATAATATTTCTATAAATATTTTATTATTAACAAATAAATTTGGTCAAAAAAGGTAATTAATCAATTATTTGACCGAAGCCGAAGCCGAAGCCGAAGCCAGCTTGTCTTCTTCTCAACTCTTTATGAGTTAGAAGAATAGCAATTGTTTATATACCAATAAAAAACCTCTTCCTCTTCCAATATGGGACAATATCCATTTATCAAGGAGGAAAACTTAAAATTTCACTCAAAAATTTTATTTCTCTCCATTTATCATTCACCCTCTTTTAAATATTTAATATATTAATTAAATACATAAAAAACCCAATAATATTCTCTAAAATTATTTTACAAACATAGGATACTAACAAATGTGGACATGGATTTTGATGTTTTGGGCCTAATGCTCAGCTATTTGTTCAACCTGCACCTATAATAATTGCACAGGCTAATCACTTCTCGAGTCCGGAACCAAAATATTGTTATTTTGGACTCAAAAGACACAAATAAGTATAAAAAAAAAGATAACCATTATATATACAACGCCAGAAAACCTGGCGTTATATAATAACGATAACGGTACCGTTAATATACAACGCCAGATTTTTTGACGTTAAATCTGACAAAGTAATTCAACGCCAAAAAATCTGGCGTTGTATTATGTCAGTCTACAACATCACGCCAGTTCACATATGAGAGAGAGGGTGCCTAAGTGGGGTTCACTTTTCACTGCAAAAACAAAAACCAATGTGTTTGCATTTTCTTTCCTGATACTATCAATTTACTACTTATTTTATAAGTAGTGGGCTCCTTCCATATGACTCTCTTAGATTTTCAGCTCTTTTTTTTATTATAGAT
>MU729622.1:9369-53113 GCA_026770625.1 Nicotiana glauca
GTCGCATCTGCGATCGCAGAGTAGACATGCGTTCCGCATAATGGACCGCAGAATTGCTCCTCAAAACCCAAATGTTCTGACACGATCTGCGACAAGAATGCGGTCCGCATTCGTGTTCTGAGATCGCATAATGTGCCGCAGAATTGACCGCATTTTAACTTCAATTTTTGACAAATCTTCTGTTACACTCTATGGTAGGAATGCGGTCCGCATTTCAATTCTGCGATCGCAGAATGGGCCGCATTTTTGACATCATCTTAGACCAATTTTCTGCTTCACTCTGCGGTAGGAATGCAGTCCGCATAGCTGATCTGCGACCGCATTCTTGACCGCAAAATTGACAATTTTCTAGAAAAATTTATTCTTTTGATTTTTAAAGCTTAGATCACCACCGACGGTCCGAACCGCGATGAGCTTTTCTACACATTCCTAACACAATATTCGAATCTTGACACTATGAGCTACTAGGTTTTAAGCACAAAATTTTACGAGGCCTTACAGACAAAGCCAAGATAGAGGTGATTTCAAGGCTTCTTCCTCCCACTTCTGTCATGGGGGTGAGGAGTTTTCTTGGGCATGCGGGTTTCTACCAGCAATTTATCAAAGACTTTTCGAAGGTAGTAAATCCTCTATGCAAGTTGCTAGAAAAAGATACAAAGTTCGTGTTTGATGAGAGATGTATGAAAGCCTTTGTACTTCTCAAGCATAAGTTGACCACCACCCCGATCATTACCACACCCAATTGGAGCTTGCCTTTCGAGCTCATGTGCGACGCGAGTGATGTTACGGTTGGGGCAATTTTGGGTTAAAGAGTGAACAAAATGTTTCATCCAGTGTACTATGTGAGCAAGTATATGAATGAGGCTCAAAGGAACTACACGGTGACTGAGAAGGAATTGTTGGCTATTGTGTTCGCCATGGAAACATTTCGGCTATATCTCATGGGAGCCAAAGTCATAGTGCACACCGATCATGCAACTCTTAGATATTTGATGACAAAGAAAGACTCCAAAGCTAGACTGATGCGATGGGTCTTATTACTTCAAGAGTTTGATTTGGAGATAGTGGACTGGAAAGGTAGTGAAAACCAAGTGGCGGATCATTTGTCCCGCTTGGAGAAGGAAGGAAGGTCGTGTGACGGCCTAGAGATTAATGATACATTCCCCGATGAGCAACTACTTTCTATGTCGATGAGTGATATGCCATGGTTTGCAGACATTGCTAATTTCCTTGTGATTGGCATAATCCCGTGTGATCTCTCTTCTAACCAAAGGAAGAAGCTCAAATGGGATATTCTGGACTTTTATTGGGATGAGCCGTACTTGTTCAAGATTTGCACCAATGGAGTGATCTGGAGGTGTGTACCTGAGGAGGAGTAATTTAGCATCCTAGAGTCTTGTCATTTCTCCCTCTATGGCGGCCATCACGGAGGGGCGAGGACGGCTTTGAAAGTTCTGAGTTGTGGTTTTTATTGGCCAACCTTGTTCAAAGATGTGAGTGATCTAGTAAAAAGGTGTGATCAATGTCAACTAGCGAGCGGGATTTCCAAGAAAGATGAGATGACTCTAAACACTATTCTCGAAGTTAATATCTTTGATATATGGGGTATCGATTTTATGGGCCCTTTCGTAAGCTCGTGTGGCAACACTTACATTCTTGTAGCGGTTGATTATGTCTCAAAATGGGTTGAGGTCGTTGCCTTGCCCAACAATGAAGCTAGGAGTGTGGTGGCATTTCTGAAGAAGAGCATTTTCACAAGGTTTGGTACGCCTTGGGCATTTATTAGTGATGAAGGATCGCATTTTTGTAATAGAGATTTTGATGCCTTGCTTTCCAAGTATGGCGTCAACCACAAGGTGTCTACACCTTATCATCCTCAAGCAAGTGGCCAGGTAGAAGTGTTCAAAGGGAGATCAAGAGCATTTTGTCAAAAACCGTCAATGCCAATAGGACGTGGTCTAAAAAGTTAGATGATGCTCTATGGGCTTACCGGACCGCTTACAAGACTCCAATTGGTATGTATCCGTACCGGTTGGTGTTTGGGAAAGCATGTCATCTACCAGTGGAGTTGGAGTATAAGGCCATGTGGGCCTTGAAAAAGTTGAATCTTTATTGGGACATAGCTGCTAATCTTCGGGTGGAGCAACTCAATGAGCTTGATGAATTTAGGTTCCATACCTACTCTAGTTCATCCCTGTATAAGGATAAAATGAAGTACCTTCATGACAAATATACTCGGGGCAAGGAGTTCAAGGTGGGAGATTTGGTGCTCTTATTCAATTCTCGACTAAGGTTGTTCCCGGGAAAGCTGAAGTCAAAGTGGAGCGGACCATTTGAAGTAGTGTGTGTGACCCCGTTTGGTCCTCTTGATTTAAAGAACAAAAATGGGGAAGTTTTTAGAGTGAATGGGCATAGAGTCAAGCACTATTTGAGGCAGTTTGATGATAGCCATGTGGTAGTTGTTGTTCATTTCAAATGATTGGATGGTAACATGCGTCGTGCCGCGATGTTAAATCAGGCGCTTCTTGGGAGGCAACCCTTGTGTATTTTTTTATATTCTCATTTTTCTTTGATTTTCTTTGTAGTGTAGGATTGACTTTTGGGCTAACTGGTTGTGAGATGTTACAGGATTGAGTTGATGCAATGCAGGACATAATTGAAAAAATGCACATGTCTCTGAAGTTTCCAGTGCGACCGCACTACCATTTTGTGCGGACCGCACTAGCAAAGGGTGATATGATAACTCTATGAAGTTTGCCATTGCTGCCGCACTGCATTTTGTGCGGTCCGCGGTGGACCACTGTGGCCGCAGTCCATTTTGTGCGGACCACAGTGGGTTGCTAAGTTGACCTGGAACAAGGCTGTGCAGTGCAGACCGCGGTCCATTTTGTGCAGTCCGCACTGGTTGGTGATACTGGGCCCCAGGTCCTTTTATATAAATATGGCCTGAGGCCCTCCTTTTACCCTTTTCGCATCTTTCACTCTCAGAACCCTAAATCTACTGTTCACCATATCTTTTGCTTGCACTCAACTGCTTGGACTTGTTAAGTTGTTATTTTTCATTAACTCTCACATCTGGTACCATTATCTTTCTGTTAATTGTTTAATTTTTGCCAATTTCTTTTAATTTGTGTTTTCTTTCTTCCCCTTTTTTTTATACTTTCTATACTTTTCTTCAATTAAGTAGGTTAGGGTTGTTAATTTCTAGGTTGAAATAGACATAGATAGTTAAAATCAATGGGTAATCATATAGGGACAGTACCTAGGTAGAAAAATTGGACCCAAAATCAAAATACTAATTTAGTGCCACAACTGGGCACTCAGTGCGGACCACGGTCATTTTTGTGCGGTCCGCGATGTCCCAGTGCGGTCCACACTACCATTTTGTGCGGACCGCATTGATAATCTTCTGATTGTTGAACCTCAGACAATGCAGCCGCACTACATTTTGTACGGACCGCACTAGCCCAGTGCGACTGCAGTTGATTTTGTGCGGTCCGCACTGCCTAGATACAGAGAGTGGGTAGTCTGAACCCCACCTCTGTGCGGACCGCGGTTAATTTTATGTGATCTGGGGTGACCTCAGTGCGGTTGTAGTTGATTTTTTGTGTTCCGCACTTGGTGAATCTGCAACATGTATGCAATATTTCTTATTATGATTCAGCAACTTTCTTCTTAACTGATTACACTGATACTAACAAGATGATTGAACTATGATTGTAGACAATGGTGAGATAACATGGTAAACAACCAGGCAGAGGAGAATCCTCCCGGGGAGGAAAGAAAAATATAATAAAACTCACTCCCCAAGCTCGGAAAAACATTAAAAGGACCAGGAAATTAATAAAAGCTACTGATAGAGCTGCCTCTCATTCCTTAGGGAGTGAGTATGAGCTATCAAGGGACATTTCTTCGGACTCCGTGTCAAATACATGGAAGACTGGCCGGAAAGACCTAGACTAAGAGACACTCCTCCACTATCACCCACTGCCCAAGCACCAACTAATATCATTTCTGAGTAGGGCTCAGTAGCAGGTAATGGGGAATACTCCACCTCTCATACAGCTTCATTATCTGGAGAGGGAGCAGTAGGTGCGAAGGAGAAAGTTGGGGGAGAACAGGAAGTAGGAGAATGAGGTGAGCCTCAGGTGGGGGGCATTGCTAGAACCAGAAAGCCAGAGGTTTGGCAAGATAGATTTGTGAGCGAGGTGGCATATCATAAATTTTGGGAGTGGTGACCGGTGAGAAAGTTGTTCCAGGAGCGAAGTTTTATTGACAAAGACATGTTACGTCACAATCCCAACGTGCTGAGGCAGTTTAGGACAAGAGTGGGCTGGGAACATTTTCTAGAAGAGTGTGTGGATGCCAACGAACACATGGTCAAGGAGTTTTACTGCAATGTAGCCCACATAAAAAAGGGCTCCAAAGTGACCAAGGTTCGAAATCTGAAAGTGTTATTTGAAGGGAAGTACCTCAATGAATACCTTGGCCTCAATGAGGAGGATGAGACCCTGTACATGGCAAAGTTGGAAATGGGTAAGGAGGTTCGTCCCTGGCTAGCACAGTACTTGGAAATCCTAGGTACCACCCCCGACTGGTTGACTGCTGGAGTCAAGATCTTGAGACGGAGTTTAAACTTTGAGGCACGGGGGTGGGAGACTTTTGTATGTAGCAGGTTGGACCCCACGACACATGACAACACCCTTCCTCTTTCCCGGGCTGTGTTGGACCCCACGATACATGACAATCAACGTGGGGAATGTGATGTCAAGGATTATCTCCATTGTGGGTGCCGAGCATGACAGAAACTATTCGTTCCCCAGTACCCTCACTATGTACTTTCGGGACTTGAAGGTGGAAAAGAGGCCCTTCGATGTCAAAGTCAGAGCGAAGGCCTCTTTCTCTTGGTACAACATGCAGGGGATGATAACCCCAAGAGGAAGAATTTCAAGGGTACATTTACTACTGCAATTGGCCAGTCTGAAGAGCCAGTTGTGGTAGTGGCTCCTGCTGAGCCTATCTCCACTTCCACAGATATCCCTCATGTCCATCCATAGCCATTCCTGCTGGCCCATCCACCTCAGCAGGCCCGGAGATTCCATCTTCCCGAGCTCATCTTATTACTGCCCACAGACTGAGCCAGGCACTTATAAGTATCAACAACTGGATGCAGACTGCCTCATCCAAGTTGTCCATTTTGACCACCACTATTGAGGCTCAGTCGGCTCCTCCAGCTCCACAGGTTCCACAGTCCATAGAGGATGATCTTAAGGAGATATTGGACAACCAGAAGAAAATCCTCGACAACCAGAAGAAGATTGCTGAGGCAGTTGATTCACACAGCAAGGCTCTCAAGGAGCTTGCTAGGGAGCACAAGAAGTTGGTGCTTTATTTTGGTTAGTTGGCATTGGGGACAATGCCAGCTTTCATTTGAGGGGGTAGGCCCTACTTTTTGCTTCATGGATTTATTCGGATGACTGTATATATTTTTGATACTTTTTATGCTTTCTTTATTTTTCATCTTTGATTTGTATATATTTTTCTCATTTCTCGCACTTTTATTTTACTTTGGTTCTGTATATAAAGTGATGTTACATTGTAGATATTCATCCCATCTATTGTATATTCGACAAATCCCCTCTTGTATATATTCATTTTACTTTTCACAAATTTTTAGTTTTTAACTTCTTATTTGTGATTCGTAGCTTCTTGTTTTGAAATTTGCAATAAGCCTTTGGTTTTCTTAATTCCACGGTTCTTTCCAAAGGTGGAGTGTTGTGGCTGGCTCTTCTCAGTGATAGATGGCTTAAAAACCTTCTTAAGGGTTTGAGTCCATTTTTCTTAGTAGTTAGTAGTTAGTAGTTAAGGTTGCCTCGAGCAAATCTTCACTTGGGCCTAGCACATTTACCTTTGATCTTATGGTCAAAGATAATTTGTTGTGCTGAGGATGGTGAAAGTCGTGACCTTGAGACTCTTGTGTTGGCCGATAATCATCAAGTGGTTTTTCGGGACCATTATAAGCTTAAATCTTATCTAGGGTCATTGTGGGCCCCCGACTCTATGTCTTTAGCAATCCCATATCTTGTGTGATGAGTAATCATATTACAAGTCCATGTCCCAAGCCATTGGTCTAGAACTTGCCCTGAATGTTTGTTGAGGAGAAATCCTAAGTGAATTTTGACTTGAGACATGATTATAGACTCTCCTTGGTCCAAATGATAGCTTAAACATTTCCATAACTTACCAATGATAAGATCCCTAGTCAGCCCTTTTGAGCCTTAGACCTTTTTCCTTCAAGAACCATGATACAAGCCTATACCCGTTTTAAAAGATACCCTCTTTTGGAGCCCGATCTTTCCTTTAGCACATGGCAAAAGTATAAGTTTGGGGGAGAGACGAGGATTGCAACAAAGTGGTAAAAAGGCACAAAAATGAAGAAAAGGGAAGGCAATGAAAAAGAAAGAAAAACAAAAAGACAAAAAGGAAGTTCAATGTGAAAAGGAATAAAAAGGGATTCAAAGAAAAGAAAAGAATGAAAGATGTGGAAAGTTGAAAAAGGAGAAAAGGTTTGAAATGCATAAGAAAGAGTAACAATGTGTCTCTCTAACCCCTCAGAAAGAAGTGAAATGACTCAAAGAGTCAAGTGAATGGATGCCAAATGAATCAAAAGAAGCGCTTAAGGGAAGATGGAATCTACTAGGACCAAAACATTTCCTACCCTGAACCAAAAGTCTTCACAATGTCACTACAAAAGCCCTATATGATCTTGAGTTGAATGAAACTTACATTATAAGTGGATACTCACATAAGGGCAAGCATATGGTACCTAGAGCCGTACTTGTGGCTTTTTCTTGAGAGAGATGAGTGAATTTCCATTTTCCTCGTTCTGAGTGCCACTATCTTAAAGGTGAGGATTGATTAGGGAGAGTTGAGGATGTGTGTTTGGGTTCCACGATGACCAAAGTAATAGAAAAGAGTTCTTTGATGTGTTGAGTCAATTCTTGATGCTCTTCTGTCGCACTTGATCCATGGAGTTTTTAAAAGAGTAAATGTGTTAATGATTCATGTGTATTGAGGGAAATTTTTAGTCCCAATTGAAGCCAGTTGAGGTCACTTTAGGACAACCGAAATTTTTCTTAGACGGTCTTTTAAGGGGTGGGTCTTATTTTATTTGCTCGAGGACAAGCAAAAGCTTAAGTTTGGGGGGAGTTGATAACTAGGGATTTTGACACATTTTATACTCCTTCTTGCTTATGCTTTGATTAGAAATTCATACAAAATAGTCCCAAAAGGCTCACAAGTTGTGCTTGATTGCAGGTTTGATTATCAAAGTGACAAGATGTCAAAGATCAGCTCAAATAGAGTGAAACTTGCACAAGTTCCAAAGACAAGACCAGCTCAGGCTAAACAGGCCTAGTGCGGCCGCACACCACTTTGTGCGATCCGCACTAGGAGATTCAGAGAGGTGATTTTCAGGCCAAGAGGCAGTGCGTCCGCACTACCATTTAGTGTGGTTTGTACTAAGATCAATACGGACTCAGTTCATTCTCTGCGGTTCGCGGTGAGGAGAATCAGAGAGTGCCATTTTTATAGTTTCAAGCCTCCACGGTCCGCGATCCATTTTACGCGGACCGCACTAGAAGCCTCCGTGGCCGCAGTCCATTCTTTGCGGTCCGCGATGCCAAGATTCAGAGAGCTGTTTTTCAAGGCCAAAGGCTCGTTGCGGACCGCGGTCCATTTTGTGCGGTCCGCACTAACCCCGCAAGTGCATTTTTGTCCAGATTTTTCAAACTAGTATAAATAGCTTCGTTTTCCATTTTTAGGGTATTAGATACTGTAATTAAGCAGCTGCACTCGTGGGTTCGACTTTCTAAGCCATTTTGGGCAATTTTATCTACTTTTAATCGTTGAATCTTTGTATTTAACTTAGTGATTAATTATTATGAGCTTTTGNGAAGGCAATGAAAAAGAAAGAAAAACAAAAAGACAAAAAGGAAGTTCAATGTGAAAAGGAATAAAAAGGGATTCAAAGAAAAGAAAAGAATGAAAGATGTGGAAAGTTGAAAAAGGAGAAAAGGTTTGAAATGCATAAGAAAGAGTAACAATGTGTCTCTCTAACCCCTCAGAAAGAAGTGAAATGACTCAAAGAGTCAAGTGAATGGATGCCAAATGAATCAAAAGAAGCGCTTAAGGGAAGATGGAATCTACTAGGACCAAAACATTTCCTACCCTGAACCAAAAGTCTTCACAATGTCACTACAAAAGCCCTATATGATCTTGAGTTGAATGAAACTTACATTATAAGTGGATACTCACATAAGGGCAAGCATATNAACCCATAAGCTAGGGTTATGGCTCAATCCTAGTATAGGTAATTGATGGGTCTTGTATTTTAAGGCTAATTTGACTATGGGTGTTTGTTATTTGGGCCAATTTCATGGTTAATTTCTAAATTAGTGATTGCAAACACTAGTTTGTTTTGAGTTGACTTGAGCTCTTCTTGAGAAAGAGAGCCTAAGTCTCCGAAATTGGTCCAGTACTCAAGAGATTGATAGCCCTAATTAAAGGGTTAAACCTCGAGAGAGTAATACCCGAATTCAACCCTAGTTGCTTGTGCATTTTTGCATACTCAATTGGTCCTGAGAAAGCTAATTCGGGCAAAATCACTCGAACCACCGGGAGGTGTAGAGTGGGTAAATTCATTCAACGGTTATAACATACTCCCCAAACGTGTCAAGCGTGCCTTAGATTTAAGTACCCGTCAATTGACCACCTAGGCGGTAGTCACTAGCCTAGTGCCTTTTAAACCTATTTGAACAACTCGTAGCATTATAGCTCTTAGCATAATTTAGTTGCAATTACCAATTGTAGTTTGATAATAGTAGAAGTAAAAAAAACCCAAAAATGAATAGAAGTGTAATTTGGAACACATACGCAATTCTACACTAGATAGATACTCGATTCCAAATTCTAGCTCTCTGTGGATTCGATCCCGACCCTAAATTGGGTAAAGGCTGCTCCGAACCTCTCTCGCTACTCAAATAGTAGTGCGGGGTAGGCCACGATCAAGAGTCCGAGTCCGATATGCGGAGCCGTTATTCCCATCTTTTCTTCGACTCAGGTACTTCTTTCTCATGTCCGCTCGAGGACGAACTCTTGTTTTAGAAGTGGAGGATGCGATGACCCAAAAGGTCATCACTTGTTTAAAAATAAATTCAATGTTCTGAGGCCTTAAAACCTCCTTATTATCTCAACTCGATTTACGTGCGCAATCTGGACGTGTATCCGAAAGCCATTATGTGAAAATCTATGAAAAATAATAAATTTTGCTTTTAAAATGAATTTAGGTTGACTTTGGTTAATATTTTGGGTATACGGACACGGACCCATGATTTGACGGTTTCGGAGGGTCCGTAAGAAAATATGGGACTTGGGCATATGCCCGGAATCAAATTCTGAGGTCCCAAGTCCGAGAAATAAATTTTTAAAGGAAATTATTTTCTGGAAAATATATGAGTTTTTGGAAGTGAAATGTGTTTGAAATTTGTGGTATCGGGTCCGTATTTTGGTTTCGGAGCCCGGTATAGGTCTTATATGTAATTTAAGTTGAGCCTATAAAGTTTGGTAAGAAACGGAGGTCATATGACGTGAATCGGAACCTTAGTTCTAAAATTTGAAACTTTGAAAGTTCTTGAGATTTTCTTTGATTTTGATGCTAAATTCATAGTTATTGATGTTATTTTGGTGATTTGATTGCACGAGCAAGTCCGTATGATGTTTTTAGGTTAGTGTGCATGTTTGGTTTGGAGCCCCGAGGACTCGAGTGAGTTTTGGATAGGCCACGGAGTGAAATTTGGACTTAGGAATTTCTGGTATGTTGTAGGTCTCCAGGCTTCGCATTTGCGAAGCCTGGCTCGCAAATGCGAGAGAAGTCCTGGGCAGGGCTAATCGCAAATGCGAACATTTCTTCGCAAATGCGAAGAGGCCCAGAAATCCCCTTTGTCGCAAATGTGACTCCCCCATCGCAAATGTGAGTTCGCGATTGTGAACAGTGGCCGCAAATGCGAGAGTAGCAGGTCCTGAAGGGTTCGTAATTACGAACCCTGGTTGCAATTGCGACATCTGCGACCTGCAAATTCATAACTTAGCCGAAAATCTTTCATTTTTCAAACCCTTTCAACCAAAACACTCTTGGGCGATTTTTCAAAGACAAGTACTCTTTCAAATCGATTGTAAGTCATTTCTAGCTTGTTTTTATTAATCTTAACGTCTTTTCTCTTGATTTCAACTCAAAATCAAAGGTTTTCATGAGGGAAATTGGGTGTTTTGTATAGAACTTAGGTTTTTTAAATTTTGGAGATTTGGACCTCGATTTAAGGTCCGATTTTAAAATAAATTATATATTTGAGTTCGTGGGTGATCGGGTTTTGGTTCGAACCTCGGGTTTTGACCATGTGGGCCCGGGGTTATTTTTTGACTTTTTGGGAAAAGCTTTAGAAAATATATTTTCATGCATTAGAAATGATTCATTTAGCATTTATTGATATAGTTAAGTAACTTGCGACTAGATAAAAGCGAATTGGTGGTGGAATCAAGAGGTAAAGCGATAGTTGAGGCTTGAATTGTGTTCGTGGCATCGAGGTAAGTGTTTGGTCTAACCTTAGCTTGAGGGATTAGGAGTTGTGTCCTATTTGCTATGTATTATTTGTTGAGTACGACATATAGGCATGGTGACGAGTATCTATACGTTGGTGTCAACCATGCCCGTGAGTCTTATGTTATGATTAATGTGACTTCGTTTGTATTGTTCATGATTAATGTGATGATTTCTATTATTGAGCAAGGCTTGTGGAAAGAATATTGGTGTTTGAACATTGAAGAGCGTTGGCTCAAGTTGTAAAGTGATTTGTGGAAGTATAATTGGTAATTGAACCTTATAGAGCATTGGCTCAAAATGTGAATCGAGTCGTGAAGTAAATGTGAAAAAGAGAAGAGGATTATGATATTGTCTCCCCCGAGATATTGTCGTTAATGTTATCTCCCTTGCTGGGATATTGTTGTTAATGTTAACTCCCTTGCTGGGATGTTATTATTTTGATCTTGTTTTTCCTTGTCGGGATTTGATTATGAATTTGTTGATCTCCTTGACTTTATTGTTTTATGATTGTTGCTTGGGTGAGGAAGAGTGTTAAAACACGAAGGGTGATGTCGTGCATTATTTTGGTGAGAGAGTGTTAAAGCACGAAGGGTGATGCCGTGTATGATTTTGTGAGAAAGAGTGTTAAAGCACGAAGGGTGATGTCATTCCGCACGATGTATAATTCCGTGCCGATTATATTGATATTTATGGTGAGGACGAGAGTAAAAGCACGAAGGGTGATACCGTGCAGATTATATTGATATGGTGAGGACGAGAGTAAAAGCACAAAGGGTGATGCCGTGTATTTGTTTGATTTCTGATTCTTGTTGAAAATTGAGTTATGGTGTTTCTTATATTTACATGTTGTTCTTCGATTATCATTTGATATTTCCCCGCAACATGTCTCCCCCTCCCATCCTTGACTGTACATTTCTACTTTTACTTTTCCGATATAAATAATTTAACTGCACAGGTTTATTTGGTAGTTTGGTCCTAGCCTCGTCACTACTTCGCCGAGGTTAGGCTAGGCACTTACCAACACATGGGGTCGGTTGTGTTGATACTACACTTTGCATTCTTTTGTGCAGATCCCGGCGCTATAGCTTTCGGAACGCAGTGAGATTGCTGCTTTTCGTTCATTAGGCGACCCGAGGTAGTCCTGCAGGCGTCCGTAGACCTTGGCGTCTCCTTCTATCTTTTATCCTGTTTCTTTCATGTATTTCCAGAGACAGTGTTGCATTACTTTTCTTCAGACCTTTATTTGTAATACTCCTAGACCGTCTGTGAAGTTGTGACACCAGTCTTGGGTAGATTTGTTATGAATTGGTATTGGTAGTATTATTAAAACATTGTAATTTAGTCTTCCGCTTATTAAATTCTGTTGTTTATTAAATGTTGGTTCTTAATTGTTAACGGAATAAAATGGAAACAAGATAAATAATTCAGTTGGTTGGTTTGCCTAGCTTTCACTAGTAGACACCATCACGACTCTCGAGGGCGAAAAATCCGGGTCGTGATACAAAGATACTCATATCACTCAAAATTAATGCTACTTAAATACAACCTCATACAATAGTAGTGATAATAGAGATTTATTTTTTATTTTTTGACATATCAGGAAAAGTATCCAAACTATTAGCCACGGGAAAGACTAATAATTCGTGCTTGAGGCAATATTGATAAAACGGCTAACTCATACAACTAAAGCAAGAAAGAATGCTGGCATGATTTAACTTCCATTGACATAGATACATAAAAATTAATTTTTGAAAGAGAATTCATGTGATGGAGAAAATTAATTTATCAAGAAAAATATTCATGTGTTATGTGAAGTAGTTCATCTTTGTTATTTTCAATGAAGAACCTATATATGAATATGAATCTTTTCTTGAATTAGTACTCGATTAGGAGTTTGTTTTAGTGCCTTCCTTAGGTGGGAGATTGGGTCAAACTGAAAAATGCATAGTAGATCTCAAATACCTAAATATTAGTTACGCAAAAATAATAGTACTAATTGTGATTACCTATATAATTTCTTTTTTCCTTTTTAACCTGCGCACTTAATAAAGAAACTCCTAAAGTGGCATTGCTGGAATATGAACAGATCTTAATGAGTTTAAAGCCTACTTATTCTCTTCTTCCATTTCTTTTTTAAATTTTACAAAATTTTTAGTTTTTCTATAAGAAAACAATTAATATCTATTTACAATTTTATTCAATGTAGATGGTATTTACGAACGGTAAAAAAGGCAAACGATATTTCGATAGAGGTTTCGTACTTTTAATATAGTATAGATATAGATAGATAAAGGAATTTTACAGATGTGGTATCGAGTGAAATAGAAGGTTTTGGTTAAAATGGGCTTGGATTTAATATTTTCTATTTTTTTCTATTTTTTTGCTTAATAATCAGGTGTCACATCAGGTAAAATTGATTGAATATCATACTTTGCGGCTTGGGTAATTTTTTGAGTGAAATAACAAAAGATAAGTAATTTTTCTGATACAAAAGAAAGAAACGTGACTTGTTGAAACAAATATCAACAGATAAATGACGTTTCTGGTATAAAAAAAATTATTCACATGATAATTCAGTGATCGTTTAAGCAAATGATCTCAGGACTTCTGTATGGACTTGAAGTTTGTTACAATATTTTGAATTATATTAATAATGTAAGAAAAATTATGTATCAATGTATATGAGTAAAATGGGTGAAATTCAAAAATAGCCATATTTACAATTTGTAATTAAAAAATAGCTACAGTATCAAAAGTAATCAAAATTTAACCATTTTTCATGTAAAGATAAAATCTGAACAAAAATACTATTAAAATCTGGAAATAGTCCAGCATAATATGTTGGAGTTCTATCATAATATGCTGAAAGTTTATATGCAGCAGCTCCAACCCGCATATTATGCTGGAACTTTCCGTGTCCAGAAGTTCCAATATAATATGCTGGAAGTTTGTACGCAGGAGCTCCATAATCCCGCATATTATACTGGAAGTTTTTGTGTTTAGCAAAACAATAACTATTTTTTAATGATTTTGCAAACACAAATTATTTTTTCGTTACCAATTCAAAAAAGAGAAACTTTCAGAAACCACTATGTTTTAATGGTTATTAGCTAGTTGTAGCTACCATTTACTATATTACTTCCTATAGCTATGTTTTCAAATTTTTTAGAGTGTATTCGATGTATTTAAGCTATTGTATTCATGAATACAGTATCATTTCTAGGCGTGAAACAGGGGATTATAGCTAGACAGATTTTTATATTCGAGTGTATTCGATTGTATTCGTGGCATGAAATATGGAATTACAGCTGGACATTATTGTATTCGACTGTATTCATGGCGTGAAACAGGGGATTACACTATTTTTAAACGAAAAGTGAATCAATTAACATAATAGACTCCTAATATAACTCAATTATAACACACAAATTTTGTATTTCCAGTTATAAAAAAGATTCTCAACTAAAAAATACTCCGAAAAATATAGCAATCTTCAGAGAAATTATATAATACACCCGAATACATAAATTATATTAATTAAAAAAATATATGAATACATTCATGGAATATAGCGAGACAGTGAATACAATGAAATACATAGGATACAGCGGGATACATTGAATACAATGAAAAAAAGACAATGAATACAATGAAATACATAGAATACAGTGAGATACATTGAAAAAAAAGAAAATGAATACAATGAAATACAACGAGATACATTGAAATATATTAATAGAAAATTCAAGTTGCTCAGCCTCCAACTCTGTCGTCTTTGTTCAAGAACAACCCTAATGTCGTCTCGTTGAAGCAGCATCAGTATCCAGTCCTCGCTCGCCGTCACCGTTGCCTCCGGTTGCCGACGATTAGCACATAATTACCGGCGAAATAACGGAGGTTTTTGTTGATCCGATATGTTGCGTCAGAGAATGAGATTGGGAGGCTGAGGGCGGTGGTATCAATGAATAACGACCACGGTTGAAACGGTGACAGTAACAATTGCTCCAGCGTCCGACGGAAGAGAAGACATCGGGAAGTAGAGAGAGAGAGAGGGAGAATAGATATAGGGTAGGGGATAGGAAAAATTTGAGGGGATATGAGAGAAAAATAATACAAAGCTTATTTTATGGTTTAAGGATAGGAGGTGACCATAAATAGATATTTGGCTATAAAAATTTAAAAGATAGCTATAAAATATAATTTTTTAAAAAGATATTTATTTAAAATAAATAAGGTATGAACCTTTGTTAGCTTGTACTATTTTGAGAAATAAAATCTGACTTGTTAACCTTCTACGAGTCGAATACAAACTTTGGAAATGTTGCGATGTCATGATTGGGTTTCATGGATTTCTGAGCCCAAATCCATCCGAAATTCAGACCCTAAACCCAATTGATATCGGACTCTAACCCCCAACATCAAATATACCGCCATGTACTCCCTCATGGCTACAAACTCGCTCTTTTTCCACTTTCTCTCCGACGAAATCCCCGCACTTCTCTTTCTTCTGCAAAAAAATCATCACTGTAAGTTCTATTTCTTTTTCCTGTTAATCGCTTTTCCCGTCTGAGTTCTTACGAGGTGTTTTTTTGTTGAATTAAGATATGTATGTGTTCGATTCTATGATCGTCATTAAATTCATGTGAAAAATTAACCAATTAGGTGTTTCTCTGAATGGAGAAAAGCTCTTTTTATGTAAAAATTGAAGTGACCAATTTTAATCCGTTTCGCTGTAAGGTTATTTGGGAGGCTTATTATGTAGCCATGCACATGATGCAATTTAATTGTGACTTTTAGACAATTGTACATTAGTTAATGACAAGGAATTGAAGTGTAGTTTAGGACATTGTGATATGTAACTTGGACCTGTTTCAGAATCCAGCCACAAAGGTGTACCATATACTTTTGGTTCATTGGATCATTGCTATAGTATTTCTTTTTTCTTAATGCAACAGTTGAAGGTACGAGACTTGACTATCAGTGTAATGATGAGTGTGATGAGAGTTAGATTTTGGGGACATCTAGTTTTAGAGAAATTTACATGTTGGGTATTTGAATGAAATAGACTCGGATACTGCGAAACATATATTGAAGATTCATATAGCTGACTTTAACCGGCTTGAGATTGAGTTTTGAGGCAGGATTGATTGATAGATTGATTGCAGGACCTGTCTAGTTTTTTCTGCAATCAAGGGCCAGGTTGTAACTAATCAAGGAACCTGATTTTTAATTTTTGGATGATGGTTATATTTGTGTCTATATTGCACCTAACCTCCCGTTATCGCTGTTAGTGCAGTTCTTGGTATTCTTTGATGGATATTTTATATCGGCAAGTTGAGCAGTGTGCTTTGCGTAGAGATCCGTAGGACCGATTAACATGGATATTCATTTGCAATACAGACCAAGCTCATGGTTTTTCTTGCAACATGATTTAACTCTTAGGGATTAAGTTTCTATCTGGTGAATTAGTACTACAATTAAACAATCTGTTCAAGTTTGATTAAGGAATTGGCCCTTTTATAAGTTTTTTATTAATTCTTGCGTTATTCTGATAATGGTACTTCTATTGCCTTCGCTTTTATCGTACTTTATTTATGGAGCTAGTGCTTTATGTTATATTTTCTTAATGTTCATATGTTATACAAACCGGTCATGTCAAATTGCTGACTTGGAGCAACTTATGTGCCTCAAGATTGGCTTATGAAATGTTAGATAATGGACAAAGTGATATCACCTATGATACGGGACATCGGTATGCTAAAAGATATCTTTCATGATTTTAAGATGTTTGGCTATTAACTTGTAGCCCATTGTCCTGTTGCACTCATGAATCAATGCTTTTGTGTCATGATTATTCTGCACCTGCAAGATACTATTAGTTTGCTTCTCCTTATGATTTATAAGCATGGCAGCTCTGCAATAATTTTCTCTTACACTGTGCTTTCCATTGGCTGTAAACAGATAAAGTAACCTAGTACCATGGAAGCAGCTAATAACACTGATGTTAGTGCTGAAGCAAAATCACAAGTCATATACCGCTGCAAGAAATGTCGAAGGATTGTTGCATCAGCAGAGCAAGTTGTTCCACATGAACCTGGAGAAGGCCAAAAATGCTTCAAGTGGAAAAAGAGAAGCAACAATCCCTGGGATCAGGAGGCACAGCAATGCTCCTCTATTTTTGTTGAGCCCATGAAGTGGATGCAAGTTGGTGAGTCTCATTCCTAACTATTCCTTTATTCCTATGAAAAATTGCTTTGCGTCTTTCAAATTATTAATGTAGCTCATACTCATCTAACAGTTGAAGATGGTTGTGTCCAAGACAAGCTTCAGTGCCTGGGTTGCAAAGCACGCCTTGGTTACTTCAATTGGGCAGGCATGCAGTGCAATTGTGGAGCTTGGATTAACCCCGCATTTCAGCTGCACAAGAGTCGATTAGATGAATGCCAACTTTAAGTACTTGCTGGTTTGTACTGAGGCATGGTTAATGGTTATGTATATCGGTTTAAAACTTACCTGCATATTATTAGGGTATAGCTAATTAATATTTGGAAGAAAGAAGATGGCTTTTTAATTGATGATGGGGTACTCGATGTAAAGCTAATCGCAAGTAATTATATCCTAATGGAGTTGCTAACAGTCTCATTTGTCTCTTTGAATGTGTTTTTCTAACAAAGGTGGTCACTTTTCTATTTTAATCTGCCAACTACTTAATATTTTCATGCTGAAAGATCAATTAGTGAATCAAATAGCACGTAATATTCATATTTTGACTCTGCTCTTGCAGTCATTTTAACTAACGAATCTGTATTGCCAATAAAGTATTGAATGACTGTCTTGATCTCTCGCAAGTCACACTTGCCTTTTTATTCTTTTTAGTGGAATAGAAAAGGGTTAAAATATGGCACTAGTTAAAGGAACCAAAAGCGAAAAGGTAAAAACACACAACAAAAGAGAGCAAAAAAGAAATATAAAATGTATTTTTCCATCACTCTTTTGATCCAAATACATCTAAGATTAAATTCTTATTTAGCTCCCAATGGAGCTGACCATCAAAGAAGTATCGAGAAAAAGCAAACAGTATATCCAAACATAAATATGGCGAATCGGAAAATAGACATCATTTTCCTTACTGGCCAGCAGCAAAAGCTTCAAGTGGGAAAGTTTTGGTGATGCCAGCGAGACTCTTGAACTGAATCTTGCCAGTGGGAGGATCATCCACAGTGATCTCATTAACTGGAGGCCATAGCATTAGTTCCTTAGCCTTCACTCCCTTGAGCTTCTTGATTCTCTTCTTGTCAATGTATCCAGTTATTTCAGTGTCATAACTTACCAGTTTGCTGATCATCTTGAATTTGTGTTCAACGTTTTTATTTTGGAGGATCCACATGTAGCCCGTGTTCTTGGCGAATCCCACTTCAATCACATCAGCAAGAGGGAGAAGCCCCATTGGAAGTCCGAACTCTTCGAGTAGGGAAACTGCCATTTTCAAACCTTCCTCATGCCCCTTTTTCACAATTGCACCTTCCTTCTCTGCCATGGTTGCTAGCTTGGACTTCTCAATAGGAAATGCTTGTTCTTGACGACTGTCTTGCTTCTCTGCTTCATGGGGAATTGGGAAGTGAATTTTTATTGTGTGCTACTATATGAAGAGACAAGATACTTGATGGATTACCCAACGTAAAGAGCATTGTACTAGTCACCAAAGCTATGGTTTTCACTTTAGGCTGGTCCTAAGTTTTATCAAATTCATTGTTCTGTCATTATTCTCTTGTTTCATGCCGCAAAATCTAACAATAAGAAGACAATTCTGCGGCATCAAGTGGATAATCCAATGCAATCGGCTAGGATTGAATTAAAGTAGGCCAAATTTTAGGGTTATATGCCTATTAAATGATAATTCGAAAATCTTGTACCATACAAAGAACTAGTACACGACATACATAAATATCTAGATGGCTTAATACATACTTCCCAAACTTGCATGAAAATTTCTTTAACACACGCACCAACCTCGTAAGAAGTAAAGCTATTACCCTAAAATGACACGTGGTTATGAAGTCTTTAACTTTTGTATGGTATATACTATATAGTATATACTGAGCCATCCCGTTGTGCTTTTTTTACTCACAACAAGCAACATTCCATAAACAACAACAACAACCCAGTGTAATCCCACTTAGTGGGGTCTGGGGAGGGTAGTGTGTACACAGACCTTACCCCTACCCTAGGATAGAGAGGCTGTTTCCAAATAGACCTTCGGCATTCTTCCCTCCAAAAACTTCTCACCTTACCCTTGGGGAGACTCGAACTCACATTCCATAAACAACTTGTCATAAATATTCTTGGCAGATCTTTTTATTTCCCTTCGTGTACTATTGTGAGACTAAAATGAAAAGAACCAAAAAAGATTCAATGAGAGCTAGGTGTCAGATCATGTAAACTACAAAGCAACTCCAAGCCTTTGAAATAGTAAAACTTTTTTCGTTCTCAACGTTTATGTACGTCAGTAGTGTGACATTTTATATAAGAATGACATATTTAGAAAACTACCCCAGATTTAATATATGCTACCTTACAATTTCAATGAACTTTCTTAAACATGCTTATAACCATTCCAATTTGCTCGTTTCAGCAACGCTTTATTATTCGTGCTGTGCGACGAAGATTAAGATACGACATTCAACCCAAAGGGGATTTTAAATAATTATAAAAGAATATAGTGGAGAATTTTTTTTTAAACAGTTTGTTAATTAGGAAGAAAAGTCAGGGAAACTAATATGATAGTGATGGAATTATATATAAGAAAAGCGACTACTATTATTTAAAAACCGTTATCACGATAACCCACCTAATGCCCATCCTTATGCATGGTTGGTTGTATTATAAAGATTAGATTGAATTTCTTATATATGTTGTTATTCTATTTACTATATATTAATTAAATACCTTTCCCCCAAACAACGGATTGTGTAGATGAGTGGACTCTATTAAAGCAGCAATTTCAGTGAGCTTTCTCAATGACCCAATTCTTCTCCCTATATTATTTTCTTTAAACTTTTATGGCCCCTCATAGCACAAGGTTTGTCTACAAAAATTAGGAATCTAGTGTCAAATAAAAGCATGAAAAAGGAAAAGATAATATGATTGTGGGTCGGATCACATTTTAAAAAATGCTATTTTTGGTTATCTTTCTTTCTCTTTCTTATGTGTAAACGCTCCAATGAATAGATATACAGGTCTAGTTTTGTGTATATAAACATACACACAGACACACAAAGGCACAAACTAAAACTTAGATATTTCATCTAAGGAAGTCTACATTTGTGTTGCTCCTCTTCTCAAAGGTCACACAATATGACGGTCTGCTTCATTCTAAACTCATATATATGTTTAAATATAGTTTCTTTTTAATTATGTTACTTACGTACCCATTCCCAACCCTCCAACAAATTAAAAGGAGAAAAGAAAGAAGAATAAATGGTAACATAATCTTTAGTATCATGAGCTTGTGCGTGTAAATATTTGTGTGTGTGTATTCCAGTGTTTCACCAATTAAACGGCACATTGGTTTAGGTTCTGCATGTTTATGTAGTAGAGAGATAAGCATGCATATATATGTCTTATGTTATTTTCCTTTCCTTTCCTTTTGGTGTTTATTACTGCTTAAGTGTATGGTGGGAAATAAATTTGAGTTTATCTGATTATCTCTCTTCTTATGTTTATCATTCCAGTTTTCTACTTCACAACTTTTAGATTTATGCTTTCCAAATTCTGTTTTCGTATTTTGTTTCCTCAATATATATTTGAATATGAATGAGCTTGGTTGAAGACCATAGAGTAATGAGATAGAGCTATATATCCTGCTAATCTCTATTTACTCCTTACAAAAAATTCGCGAATATAATTTAATATTACGTACTAATGAGTGAATTGTTACTAGTATTCTTTTCTGTCGAGTACATGAAGTGCATTAAGTAAAGGTAATTAGTGGCTCGGAAAAAATGCAACAAAAAGAAAGAAAATGTACTAAGTGGCTCTTCTCCATTACACTGTTTTCTACTTTAATAAGATGGTCTTATTCTAAAAATTAGCTTGATAAAAAATAAAACCCTTATTATAGGGAACACCTCTACTTTGTTTTCATGATGACGAGACATATTGCGCCGTAGTCGTTGGAAAAGTGATTTAATTAATAACGAATAAATGCTTAAAATAGTACTATGACTTTTATAAAGTAAGGGATAGTGTAAGAGCTTTTACAATATTAGTAAATTTTAACATATGGTAGTACACTATTTACCATTTTTAACATGTTGATGGTTAATGTTTATATAAAATTTATAATTACCTTATAGGAGACATAAGAATATAATTTTTTTACTGTAAGTGTATAACATTAAACTATAGATTAAGTTATCCATTATTCATTATAGATTGTGGAAATGAGAGTGCACGTGGATTGTCCAGGATGCGAAAGCAAAATAAGGAAGGCTCTCAAGAAGCTTGATGGTTGGTATCTACTATCACAATTCCATTCTTTTCTTTTTATATTTTTTTTGACAAGACAGCCTTACTGCCTTACCCTTTGTAATAGAATTATTTAGCATGTTTTATATAATGATATTTCCTATAAAATAGTTTTCTTACAAATTTTAGTTGGAGACAACGTTTAAATTATTATCCACCAAATAGACACCAAAGTCATCATTCACACAGCTGGTGAGGTTTTTGTGTCTTCATGCATGCTTGGATATAAAAAGGACTTTTCTCATTGTCCAATAATTCTTTGGACCTAAACCATTAATGTGATTTGATGAGTTGATCTGTTTTTATCCTATTTCTATCAATTTATTTTTTCAAGTGTAAGCAGTAAGTCAACATGGCCCATATATATATATCGGAATTATTTAAACCATACATTTAAATTAATTTTCCTAATTGACTTGTTTCACTTTGGTATTAATCTCAGGTGTTGATAACATTGACATAGACATGAACATGCAAAAAGTGACAGTAACAGGATGGGCAGAGCAGAAAAAAGTCCTCAAAACAGTGAGGAAAACTGGAAGGAAAGCTGAACTATGGCCATATCCATACAATTCAGAATACCATAACTATATGCACCATTATTATGACACATTCTACAGCACGCCAGCCACTTACTTCGCACACCAGCCTTCTTCTTCCTACAACTACCGCGTGCACGGCTACAATGGCCATGCTCACGGTTATTATGCAGAGCCACCTTACAATACGATCTTCGATGAACGAACCAGACACATGTTCAGTGATGATAATGCTACAGGCTGTTCTATAATGTGACTCATCTGATTCAATTTGCTCTTTATGGGGTTTGCAATGCTCTATTTGTTTCTATTTTTTTTCGGTAAGTGTTTCATTGCAAATTAGACTTGCTTTGGGGTTGGGTAATCTTTTTCTTTTTAGCTCCGTTGAGGGCAGAGCAGAGAATGTGAGGAAAACTATGGAGCTTACGATTGAATCAAGGCCTGCTAGTTGTGTT
This sequence comes from Nicotiana glauca, assembly GCA_026770625.1. Classification (NCBI taxonomy): domain Eukaryota; kingdom Viridiplantae; phylum Streptophyta; class Magnoliopsida; order Solanales; family Solanaceae; genus Nicotiana; species Nicotiana glauca. The sequence continues at coordinate 31,548 of MU729622.1, forward strand.
CATTTGCTTTATGTTATCCATATTTCAATGTGTATGCATAGTTTGATTATTTTTCCTCTCATTTCGTAAATTCTGTTCTTTAATTTATCTTTCCTGTCGAACATGAACATGGAAAAGAACAAATCCCAAAACTGTCAGAATATATTAATTTACCAATGCAGAGTGGTCAATTTGAGTCGAAAAATTTTACCGACTATATATAAGGCAAAGATTACTTTTAATACATGTATATATAATCTTGAATACACTCAGCGAAATTCCTCGCTTCGTCATTGGTTGAAACCAACCGGTATAAACAATTAAATCAGCAACTTTGGGACAAACATGCATTTGCAGTCAATTATTGTATCCGTCAAAATAAAAAAAGAACCAAGCTTTTAGCGTTTTGATGTCATTTATATATACGCTGAACTGCTTCCTGTACAACTATAAGAGCTACAAGCTAGGGGTAATTAATGAGGACGACTCAGTTTGCTTCTCTTGTTGCTTTATGTGATCTGCCACATGAGAAATTACTCCAGCTCCAGCATTGTGAAAGAATTCATTCTTCACCTGTCACCGGAAAATAGTGATCGAATTAACCCTGATGGGGAGAAACATACAACAACAACAACAACAACCCAGTATAATCCCACTTAGTGGAGTCTGGGGAGGGTAGTGTGTACGCTGACCTTACCCCTACCCTGGGGTAGAGAGGCTGTTTCCAAATAGACCCCCGGCATCCTTCCCTCCAAGAACTTCCCACCTTGCTCTTGGGGAGACTCGAACTCACAACCTCTCGGTTGGAAGTGGGGGTTGCTTACCATCAGAACAACCCCTCTTGTCATGGGGAGAAACATAAAGAAATAGATTATGGAAGGAACTTACATGAATTAAGTTATGCGCGAAAAAGGGCCAGAACGCCGAGTGAAAGCTAACATCAACTTTCTTCCACCCCAACTGTTGCAAGCCACGTATCATTTCCTCTGTTCGAAAAGTGTAGTGAGATTTTAGCTTGCTGTAAAAGATACTATAGTAGCATTGAGATTCTTTTGAAACTAGCAGAAACATCTCTCTTAGTACTATTACCTTCCATACTTTCATGATATTCTAATGTACTCTGCGTGCTTAGTGCATTTTGTGCTGCCTCCTTTGCTTTGGCTGCCTCGAGGGGGTAATGAGGTCCTTCACATGAAACTGGAGGACAATATTCCACATCTACTACATGTTTGTAGCCATCCAACGATCGCCAAGGGGGCTGCCAATTTAACAAAATCATAACTGCCACAGATGAACTCACGATGGTAGCACTTTTAAAGTAATGAAACCAAAAAGCCTAACTGGATCTTGCTGTTCTCCATTCTAAAGCAGCTGGGTTAAGTACTTAATTTGGTTCTTACATATAAAAGTAAAGAATCACTGAGATTTGAAATGCAATTAATGGATTCAGAGTCAAATGTACTAACCACTAGACTGTGGAACTTACTGCTCACCTACAATTTCCAACTTAACTCTTTATCTGACCTACAACTGTCAAAACAGTTGCAAAGTATATTAAATCACTAAAATTAAGTTTGAGAACCACATAATTTCTTGTTTATCATTAATTATTTTCCCAGCATACTATGGAATGCTCTCGGAGAAAGAGGAGTGTGCATCGGAGAGAGCAAGGGCTGCTCTCGCCAAATCATCAACAACACAGCATTCTGTGGTTTTAGAATTGCTCCAAGCCATAACCCAAAACCTCTTCCCTAGGAATTTCAATTCAATCTTGCACTCTTGACTCTTGAGTAACTATTGCTTACCTAAACCAATTATAATTGTATGTCCTTTTCCGTCTTTATCTTGACTAAATGCTAACATTCACAATGCTATAGTTATGGACAACAAATGATAACAATGATTAGTAAACCTCAAATCACCTTGACGAGTTCTGTCTCCCTTCTTATAGATGATGTACGCCAACCGACCATATCTAGAAAATGTCAAGAAATTACTGCAATTAATTCAACAAATTGAGAGAGTTCATTCCAGTGCTTTTTCTCTCAACAACAACAACCCAGAAAAATTCCACAGGTGAGGGGTGTGGGGAGTGTAATGTGTACCACAGATAAGGTCTGCGTACACACTACCCTCCCCAGACCCCTCACATGTGAGATTTTACTGGGTTGCCGTAAGGTCTGCGTACACGCTGCCCTCCCTAGACCCTCACATGTGAGATTTTACTGGGTTGTTGTAAGGTCTGCGTACACACTATCCTCCCCAGACCCCTCACCTGCGGGATTTTACCGGGTTGTTGTTGTTGAGAGGAAAAGCACTGGGATGAACTCTATCAACGAATTATTTTTTGCTAATTAAATGAAGAAACAACAAATGAGATGCAAAGGATACGATCATAAGAGACATTAGCATATAGAACACGACATTTGAAAGCACCAAGCGCTGATCTGCAAGAAGGAAAAGCCAGGCGTAAGATTAAAAAGAGAATGGGGCAGGAGAAACAGCTGCTTCAAGGACTGGTAGGGATAATTATACTCACATAAAATTTCCATCATCACAGTCTGATGCCATCCTTAGCAGCAGAGGTGGTTTAGTCGGTTTGCCATCCGTAAGGAAGAGCTGACTACCAGTTTGACCAACAAAAATAGGAGCCATAGGTGCTGCAATTTTCTCCAAGATTGGCAACCCGAAGAGAAAAGGAAGCTGAACAATAAAAGCTAATCAACTGTCCTGACGTCAGGAGCCATTACAAAGTAATTACAACACTATTTTCTGGATAAGCTACTAATAACAACATACCATTCAAATTCTAGGAGACAGTATCAAAGATTATGATTTAAACTAAGACTTAATGATTTGTTTGACCCAACATTAACTGGCAAATTAATATCCTCCTAAATGTAAGTCAATATGAGCCTCAAGTTAATATCCTCCTGGATGCTTCAGGTATGTTGACACACAACTTATTGAAGGCCTGGTAAGGCATTTGCTCTTCTGTTATACTATGTGGCTTGACGTCTAGTTAATGATTCTTGGTATGCAGTATACCACTATGATTATTTGTATATAATCTTTGTCTTACTCTTACATAATAAAAGGCAAAAATATTCCTGGAATTTGCTTTAATGAAACAGGAAGTTTCATGGTTCCTTTTCTTTACTTGTAAATATTGATTAACACTTGTATAATTTTCTGAGAAAATAGGTCCTGACACAGTCTTTCTCATTCAATATTGTTAGATATAAATATGTAGTTGTCCCACATTGGAATAGGTGTAGTATGCCCTTTGTATAGAGTAGCTATAAATTAGCACATCTTGTATTGCATTAGACACACAATATCAATACCACATTTTCTCTCGTTCCTTCTCACATGGTATACACTAATGACATATCTCGCTTCTATGATGTGATATCACGGATGACAAACTTAAAGAAGCAAGAATTAGATATGTCTACTTACTTGGGTCAAGTACAAGCAGTCATGGAGGAATTTGAGATATTAATGCCAGTTTCTGCTAGTGTGGCAAAGCAACAAGAGCAGCGACAAAAGATGTTTCTAGTTCTTACACTCGCTGGACTTCCTAATGATCTTGATTCAGTGCGAGACCAGATTTTGGCTAGTCCGACTGTTCCCACAGTTGATGAATTATTCTCTCGATTACTCCGCCTTGCTGCAGCACCAAGTCACCCACCGATCTCATCACAAATACTTGATTCCTCTGTTCTCGCATTGTAGACACTGGATGTCCGGGCGTCTCAAACTATGGAGAACAAAGGAGGACGAGGTCGTTTTGGGAGATCTAGACCCAAGTGTTCTTATTGTCACAAACTTGGACACACACGTGAAATGTGCTATTCCTTACATGGTCGTCCATCCAAAAATGCTTACGTTGCTCAGACCGAGACTACAGATAACCAAGATTTTTCTGTATCTAAAGAAGAATATAGTGAACTCCTTCAGTATCGAGCAAGTAAGCAGACATCTCCACAAGTAGCCTCAGTTGCCCAGACTGATACTCCTGTTGCTGGTAATTCTTTTGCTTGTGTTTCCCAGTCTAGTACTCTTGGACCGTGGGTCATGGACTCAGGCACTTCTGATCACATCTCTGATAATAAATCACTTTTGTCGAATATTGTATATTCACAGTCTCTTCCCACTGTTACTTTAGCCAATGGATGTCAAACTAAGGCACAAGGAGTTGGACAAGCTAACCCATTATCATCTATCACCCTAGATTCCGTTCTTTATGTCCCTAATTGTCCTTTTAGTCTTGCATCTGTTAGTCGTTTGACTCGTGCCCTCCATTGTGGTATATATTTTACTGATGATTCTTTTATTATGCAGGACCGCAGTACGGGACAGACAATTGGTACAGGACGTGAATCAGAAGGCCTTTACTATCTTAATTCACTCAGTCCTTCCACAACATGTCCAGTTACCGATCCTCCGGACCTAATCCACTATCGTTTAGGACATCCAAGTTTATCCAAACTTCAGAAGATGGTGCCTAGTTTATCCAGTTTGTCTACATTAGATTGTGAGTCGTGTCAGCTTGGGAAACATACCCGAGCTTCCTTTCCGCGTAGTGTTGAGAATCATGCAGAGTCTGTTTTCTCCTTGGTTCATTCTGATATATGGGATCCTAGTACAGTCTGTTCAACCTTGGGATTTCGTTATTTTGTTAGTTTCATTGATGATTACTCAAGATGTACTTGGCTTTTCTTAATGAAAGATCGTTCTGAGTTATTCTCTATATTCCAGAGTTTTTGTGCTGAAATAAAAAATCAATTTGGTGTCTCTATTCGCATTTTTCGTAGTGATAATGCCTTAGAATATGTATCTTCTCAGTTTCAGCAGTTTATGACTTCTCATGGAATTATTCATCAGACATCTTGTCCTTATACCCCTCAGCAAAATGGGATTGCAGAAAGAGAGAATAGGCACCTTATTGAGACTGCTCGCACACTTCTGATTGAATCTCGTGTTCCGTTGCGTTTTTGGGGCGATGCAGTTCTCACAGCTTGTTATTTGATTAATAGGATGCCTTCATCTCCCATCAAGGATCAGACTCCGCATTCAGTATTGTTTCCCCAGTCAGCCTTATACCCTCTACCACCTCGTGTTTTTGGGAGCACATGTTTTGTTCATAACTTAGCCCCTGGGAAAGATAAGTTAGCTCCTCGTGCTCTCAAGTGTGTCTTCCTTGGCTATTCTCGTGTTCAGAAGGGATATCGTTGTTATTCACCTGATCTTCATAGGTACCTTATGTCAGCTGACGTCACATTTTTTGAGTCTAAACCTTTCTTTGCTTCTGCTGACCACCATGATATATCTGAGGTCTTACCTATACCGACCTTTGAGGAGTTTCCTATAGCTCCTCCTCCAGCTTCGAACACAGAGTTTTCACCCATACTAACCATTGAGGAGTCTAGTGTTGTTCCTCCTAGTTCCCCGGTCACAAGTTCTCCGGTCACAGGTACACCACTCTTGACTTATCATCGTCGTCTGCGCCCTACATCAGGCCCAACTGGATCTCATCCTGCACCTGACCCTGCTCCTACTGCGGACCCTGCCCCTAGTACACCGATTGCACTTCGAAAAGGTATACGGGCCACACTTAACCCTAATCCTCATTATGTTGGTTTGAGTTATCATCGTCTGTCATCTCCCCATTATGCTTTTATATCTTCTTTGTCCTCTGTTTCCATCCCTAAGTCTACAGGTGAAGCATTGTCTCATCCAGGATGGCGACAGGCTATGAGTGACGAGATGTCTGCTTTACATACAAGTGGTACTTGGGAGCTTGTTCCTCTTCCTTCAGGTAAATCTACTGTTGGTTGTCGTTGGGTTTATGCAGTCAAAGTTGGTCCCGATGGCCAGATTGATCGACTTAAGGCCTGTCTTGTTGCCAAAGGATATACTCAGATATTTGGGCTCGATTATAGTGATACCTTCTCTCCTGAGGCTAAAGTGGCATCAGTCCGTCTTTTTCTATCCATGGTTGCGGTTCGTCATTGGCCCCTCTATCAGCTGGACATTAAGAATGTCTTTCTTCACGGTGATCTTGAGGATGAGGTTTATATGGAGCAACCACCTGGTTTTGTTGCTCAGGGGGAGTCTCGTGGCCTTGTATGTCGCTTGCGTCGATCACTTTATGGTCTTAAGCAATCTCCTCGAGCGTGGTTTGGTAAGTTCAGCACGGTTATCCAGGAGTTTGGCATGACTCGTAGTGAAGCAGATCACTCTGTGTTTTATCGGCTCTCTGCTTCAAGTCTATGTATTTATCTGGTAGTCTATGTTGATGATATTGTTATTACTGGCAATGATCAGGATGGTATTACTAATCCGGAGAAGCATCTCTTCCAGCATTTTCAAACTAAGGATCTAGGCAGATTGAAGTACTTTCTAGGTATTGAGGTTGCTCAATCTAGCTCAGGTATTGTTATTTCTCAAAGGAAATATGCTTTAGACATTCTTGAGGAGACGGGGATGATAGGTTGCAGACCTGTTGACACTCCGATGGATTCGAATTCTAAACTTCTGCCAGGGCAGGGGGAGCCGCTTAGTGATCCTGCAAGTTATAGGCGGCTGGTTGGTAAATTAAATTATCTCACAGTTACTAGACCCGACATTTCTTATCCTGTGAGTGTTGTAAGTCAGTTTATGAATTCTCCCTGTGATAGTCATTGGGATGCAGTCGTCCGCATTATCCGGTATATAAAATCGGCTCCAGGAAAAGGATTACTGTTTGAGGATCGAGGTCATGAGCAGATTGTTGGGTACTCAGATGCTGATTGGGCAGGATCACCTTCTGATAGACGTTCTACGTCTGGATATTGTGTTTTAGTAGGAGGAAATTTGGTGTCCTGGAAAAGCAAGAAACAAAATGTAGTTGCTCGATCTAGTGCAGAAGCAGAATATCGAGCAATGGCTATGGCAACATGTGAACTTGTCTGGACCAAACAATTGCTCAAGGAATTGAAATTTGGTGAAATCAGTCAGATGGAACTTGTGTGCGACAATCAAGCTGCCATTCATATTGCATCAAATCCGGTGTTTCACGAGAGAACTAAACACATTGAGATTGATTGTCACTTCGTAAGAGAGAAGATACTTTCAGGAGATATTACTACGAAGTTTGTGAGGTCGAATGATCAACTTGCAGATATTTTCACCAAGTCCCTCACCGGTCCTCGCATTGGTTATATATGTAACAAGCTCGGTACATATGATTTGTATGCTCCGGCTTGAGGGGGAGTGTTAGATATAGATATGTAGTTGTCCCACATTGGAATAGGTGTAGTATGCCCTTTGTATAGAGTAGCTATAAATTAGCACATCTTGTATTGCATTAGACACACAATATCAATATATCATATTTTCTCCCGTTCCTTCTCACAAATATTAAACAATTTAGATTTTTGACTCATGCTTAAAGTGGTGCTGTTAAAGTGATGAATATTTTAAGACATAGTAAGTACAGACATAGTCTTAAAGTAAAGAAGAATTCAGAATAATCTACTTCAAATGTCTTAAAATTTTCTGCTTTAAAAAAGCTAAAAGCTAGTTTCTACTCCGCAACAACTTACCAGTCCGCTTAAGTTTCAATATTTTCCAGGTAGAGGCTTCATTACGAGATTTATAATAAAAAGCATGAATATAGGATATATACTTATCATTCTCATAAAATAAATATATGCATAAAATACATGAAAACAACTGAAATCCCTGTGAAAGAAATTGCAATGCACAAAATCTAGTAACTTTTTGAAGGACAAAAAATATTGAGATAAGATTCAATCATGGATCACTGATCAGATTTTACCATGAAAACAGACCTGATTTTTCCCCCTCACACCCAGATGTGGTGTTGCCAAGGTGATAAAATTGACTGGCTCCAGGCCAGCAATCAAACCTTCATTTAAGGAGCCTACTGGTTTGAGGTTTGCATTAGTTGAAGTGACTGAATCAACGGACTGCTCACTACCATTTGATGAATAAAGTGCGGCAACTGCATATCTTGCAATCAATCCACCAAGAGAATGAGCTAAAAAGGATATCTTCTTTAGGCTTTCTCTTTTCTGCACAACCAGCCTAACCTGTTTATTAACAGATGTTCCAAATAGGAAAGGATGAGAATTCATAGTTTCACCCTGGAAGCACAAGCCATGTATTGGAGAATTGAAAAGGCACGAGTACAAGAGGGTTATGTTTTCATGTCAGAAACGAGTGGCTGGAAACTATATGACCATTCAAATACTTTGTTTACATAATTGAAGTTTCTGAGACAAATACTGAGTGCAGGTAAAAACAACTAGCTTTTGGAGAATTTTTATTTAAGTAGTGAAGGCAATATGCTTATGAAGTAAAGGTATATCGAGGCCAACTTTACCAGTTTGGTTGCAGTGATTCAGGTAAAATTAAAAAGAAAAAACCCAGCTATTATTAGTGCAATTTAGACAACAACAACAACAACAACCCAGTATAATCCCTCTTGTCTATTAGTGCAATTTAGACAATTTAAAAAATCTATATCTGATGCACTGATGGAAGGACATTTATCAGCTAATACTGTACTACACCACAAATTTTATTCACTTTCCGCAGAATAGCCAGAGTACATTGACCCTTTGTTTCTTATACAGCAAGTACCAGCATAGGATACTACCTATCAGGGATCTCTTGCTTTGGGTATTGTATAGCTCACCAAAAACCAGTGACAAAGCTAACCTACACAAGTAAACACCAAGTACCAGCAAAGGGACCATACTCACTTCATCTGCTAGTCGTTCTCCAGCTCCATCAATCCCTGTGAAGGTTTTAGTATACGTATTACATGAACTTGCTGCGCACCATGAAAGAAAAAGTCAGATAGCATCCACAAACCAATCAAAAAAGGACTTCCAGATTTTGTTGAATTCCTTCCTGGATTTAGCTATACGTAAGATTCAAGATTTAAAAAAAAAAAAAGAATGAGAAAAGATAAAAGATTAAAAGATTGAGATCCCAATTGTATCAGTTATTTGATAATTATTAATACAAATCGGAGTATTTGGATAGTAAGATATGGAGTTTCATGCAGTAACAAGTATAAGTTTCAAACTCTGATAAGATAAGGGAAACACAAACATAATATTGTCCTCATTGCCAATTTTAGTGGTTGAGTTCATGAAATCCTTGTCAATTACTATTTCCAGTTTCATTTCTTCGTCCTCTCCAATACCACCCCTTTCAAAAGAGAAACAAAAAGTAAAAACTAAGCAAAAATCTCTTAACCTTTTTCTTTTAAATGAACTAGTCTTTCTATTGGCCCTTACAGGTGAGGGAAGAGATAAAAGCTGCATAGGAACAGTATAACTCAATATCATTTACACCATCGGTCCAAAATGAAAAGAGCAAAGAGCAAAAGCATAAAATTTATTATGCCATCAGTTGTCAAAACCAATCATCCAATATGTGAACAAGGAAAATGGGCAGCATAAACCCTGACATGTGGTAAAGCTATCTATAATCAAGCTATTACTTTTTTCACCCGCTCCATACAATGACTACAATATGTCAACCAAGAAAGGTTTCCATAAAGGTGCCAATCAGCATATTGGTCTCTAAACTAGGAGAGAGTTAATCCGTTTTTTGAGTATACCAAATCTCAGATTGTTCAACTGAAACTGAAAACTAAATCAGATTTACTCGACTCCGATTCAGCTAAAATAGAGTTTAATGAAAAGCAGTCCTGGTTTTGTCACAGATAGGATGAAGGTAAATAAATCAGCACACGTCCCTTTTCCCTGTTGGAGAGTTAAAACTGTAAGGAAAGACAAACCAGATCTATATTCCACCCGACCGAAACTCAGATTTGAGAACTCTATCATTGGATTCGTGTAAGATATATTAGATCTCAAGACAATAACAAACCTATCCAAAATTAAGTCCAAATTCATACATGCCCTCACTTTAGACTCACACACTCACCCCCAACCTCACAAATTTAGGGATTAAAAGAAGGAACAAGGAAATGAAATTCAACAAAACCTTCTCGTATTCCTCTTGCACTCAAATTTGACATCGTACTTGCAGTTTATTTCATTGACTGCAGTAGCTAGCACATTCAAATAGCTGATCATTAGTAGACTTTAATATATGCTGATACTTCACTTTCATGTGATCAACAGTATGCATATGATTGAAGCAAGAGCATACTGTTACTTTACTTTCTTGGTGGGAGTCGAAATTGAAGCAAGAAAAGACCTAGAAAACTAAAAAAAATACATGAAAATATGAGGACAAGTTCCACTAAAAATTATACCATATATCAAAAAGTTTCTTCCCAACCGCCTCCTCAACTCTGCTTGAACATACGTCCAGTCACCTGGGCTGCATTGTTTGGAAATCTCAGTGATACAAACAGAAGCATGCTAATTTTCAGAAATATATTTTTAATCTATGGATGATATCAGCATTCATTTGGGGCTGAGGCGTAGTTAATTGACTGATATGGGTGATATCAGCTCTTAAGACCGTGCCCATTACACATATATCAGACAAAACATACTTGACAACCAAATCATGGATTATGAAGTAAAATCATCACCTCAGGAACATGAAAGAAAGTTCAACTGAGGAATATAAAAGTGATATACAAACAGATATAGATATGTATGTGACCAGGACAAATGCAAGATTAAGTTTCATACTCCTGGGAAAACCAAAAAATTCCAACCAAATTTATAATGCGCGTTGAAAATGAGAATGTAAGAAAACTTAAACCCAATTCTGGATAGCACTACAACTAGAACATAATATTTAAACAAAGAATGTTCTAATCACCATTCATCTTGTGTACAGAGAAGGAGAATAGAAACTAATTCTAAACACACAAGCACATAATATATAATTTGTAGACAGACACGGAGGCATCCCCTTTAGGGTGAGTAAACAAAGTTGCCAACCTTGCTAAGATACCATGAACAAGGACTAGAAGATGCTCAGGTTCTTCCTCCAAGTCTATCAAGCCTTTCGGTGGCACAATACTTCCTTCAGTTGTACTCATCGCATGGGCTTTATAGCTTTGACTTCTCAAGATGTTGTTTATCCCTGCAGAAGAGGCAGACAACCTCCTCAGAGAAAGAATTTGCAAAAAAAGAAAAGATCCAAAGATGTCAAGACATCTAGAAGGGTAAAAACAATAAGGATTTTGCGAAAGAACACAAGAAACTATGTCCTAACTCAGATATACTACATGGCTTTTCAGAATTCACAAAGTTGACAGCAACCAGAGGAAACAATAGCTGCACAACTAAGAATACCACAAGAGCATAAATAATATAACACCTATTGATATCGTTTCCAACTGCACAATCCACCAGGAGAAGGGGTCAATGGTTCAAGCCTGGACGATAAGCAGAGAACAAACAATATTGATTTGCCTAAAAAGCAGACTTCAGTCTAAGAGCTGGTGATAAAATGATAACTTCAAGGGAGAATAGAAATAACCAAGTCTTTTAGAGCAGTTTCAACCCTTATGAGGATAATATACGGTATATGACTATATGTAAGATAAAGCAATTAAAATTGCAACTTCAAGTAAAGGATTGGGTAGAACCAAGTTGCAGCATTCATCAGCATAAGTACAAGTAATATGGCATTGACTAGTACAGACCCTTACTAGTTGAATTAGACAATAGCATAATCGCTATGCACTGACCAATGTTCAAAAGGTAAAGTTAATATTTAAATGAGACTCACTAAGGATGAGGCAGCTTCTATACCTCTCAAGGCAACCGACAAGTGAGGCACTATCCCCGTGCACACTTTACACCTTGAGTTGTTCGGCCCGTGCATGCCTTACTCTTTGTAAAAGGCCATCTTCTCCTTCATTCCTTTCCACACACTTGTACCATCACATGACATTACTTCCTCGTGAACTACCGATATCGGGTTGCCATTGCACTTGTGACTCTCTTCCACATAGCTCCCCCTTAACCTCCTTAACAATTTCCCTACAATAATCTATTTAAGGTTTCATGCATTTGAAGTTCCAAACCCCACTCTCAATGGGGGTCGTAGTCCTCTCCCTCCCTTTCACACCATCCCATAGAAAATTCCTCATTAATTTCTCCAATCTTACTAACTGAAATAGAGTTAATAAGGACATGAAGTAGATTGGTATTCGATAATGTCACCTTTATCAACATGATCCTACCCCCTTTGACAAGGAGGAACTTGGAGATTTATGCGGATTTAAATATACCTTATTCTAGGATCCTAGAAGAAGGTAGTTTCAATTCTGCATAACTCTCCAAGTTCTTCCTTCAGGTATCTTTGGATCAAACACGAATTGGACAATCACTTCATTAGGCATCTCGTATTTCTGAATCATCATATTCAAACAACAACCACAGTAAGGAAATGGCATGCACAGTTAAAGTTCCATTATACTTGCTCTAATGCCAAACAAGTTCCAGGGAGGACCTGCTGAGCAACACAAATTTGGAGCATATAAAGCCATCATTTACGCTGATCTCTGGCGCAAGTAAACCAACTAAATGTGCTAGCCAAGGTTCTCTCTCCTAAGAAGCAAGAAACTACTTTAATTCTTTAAATACCGCTTCTCTTGCATTTCTCTAGCAACTGAAGTGCACCAGAAAAAAAACACAAACGAAGATGCTAAATCCAAATGATAAGCGAAACAAATGGCTTAAGTTGTTTTGCTACTCTTTGTTTCAGTAAAAATTGATCACATCTATCCAGCTACATATTTACTAGCTACTCTTGCACTGTACTTTGAGATATGTCAAAGCAAGGGTTTAATTTGTACTTAGCATTTCTATTTCATCTGTATTTTAATTAGCTCTCAGTATTCAACCAACAATCCAAATAATGGAAACACCCATCAATTAATCTACTACTAAGGATAAAAAATTGGCATAAATTCCAATTCAACAGAAAAAAAAGATCAAATTTGGATCAATTGCAAGCTGAAAGGAAAAACCCATCTACCAGAGAAAACAAAAGACAAGAAATATTACCAGAAAAGCTAAGGAATTTCCAATTGAACCCTCGGCGTTGATCAAAGGATGAAGAAGATGAAGAACAAGAAGGAGAAGATGAACAAGAATTGCAAGACAAAGAAGGGCGCGGAGAATAATAATGAACTAATGTAGCTGATAACGCCATATATATTGCAACAAAGTCTAGAGAGAGGGGAAAAGGACCATTTGGAAATCTCTCTTTCTTGCTTTTTCCGTGCAATTCGCTATGCACAGTGCGTTATGTCAGCATCAGGAGAGCAGCAACACCCACCCATTTCTCTCTTCTTTTTTTTTTTTTTTACATTTCATTATTATCCTCTGCTTCAACCCCCTATTTATTGTCATGACCACATTGATATTTATTAAGTATACATTTGATATATACATCATTATTGGAAGATTCTGCTGGTTCCATATCTTTGGGAAAATGTTAAAGGGGATAATTGACGTTTTGCTAATTCCATTTTTGAGGGGTTTTGTTTCTTTTCTTGGAAGGCTGCATAATTGTGCGGTACAAGACAAGAGGGAAAGCGCTGGAGACTGGAGTACAAGCAAGAAGACCATTAATAAATACCTTAAATCACCCCTAAATTCCCTTAAACTTGATTCAGATTTTTAGTATCCTCCTCCAACTATACCCATTCTTAATTACCCAACTTAGTCTTTTGAGGATTATTATCCTAGACACTGATATAGAAAAAAATATGGGTGCACTTACCTACCACATAAATTTTTTCTATCTATGTGGTATTTTTTTGAAAAATAAAATAATTTTTTACCCTTTTAAGAATATTACTTTTTTATATAATATTTTTTAAAATAAAATTTATAATAAAACTTGGATATAACTATATTATTCAGGATAAATATTTTTATTTGTCCAAAAATAATAATGTTTTAGTTAATATTTTTTTTGAATTTGACCTGAAAATAAAGATTTATACAATTGAAATAAATAGTTAAGGCATCTAAAAAGTTATAAAAAAAAATACATAATTGAAATAAATAATCATTGCATCTAAAGAAGAAATAAAAAGAGTGTACAATTGTACTTGTAATTTCTTACAATTGTACACTCTTTCTATTTCTTCTTTTGATGCAATAACTATTTATTTCAACTGTGTATTTTTATTTTTTTAGGTAAAATCAGTAAAAAAAAAAAATTAGAGCACCTTAATTTAGAGCTATATAAAAAATACATAATTTGAAATTAATCTCTATTTCTTCTTTTGATGCCTTGACTATTTATTTCAATTGTATAAATCTTTATTTTCAAGTCAAATTTAAAAAAAGGTTAACTCAAACTTTATTATTTTTGGCTTTAGCCTAAATAATGTAGTTCTATCCAGGTTTTATTATAAATTGTATTCGAAAAAAATTATCTAAAAAGTAATATTCTTAAAAAGGTAAAAAAAAATATTTTATTTTTCAAAAAAATGCCACATAGACAGAAAAATTCACGTGGCAGGTGAGTGCACCCATACTTTTTGCCACATCAGCATCTGGGGGGTGATGGCTTTTAAAAGGCCAAATTAAGGGGGGTAATTAAGACCGGGCGTAGTTTGGGAAGGATGTTTAATGTATTTTGCCTCATTTTATCACAAAATATATGCTAATATTTGGTAAAAGTTTTAAGTAAATTCGATAGAATTATAAAAATATGGGTGCATCACTAAAAAATGAAGAAAAAAATTTAGTTAGTAGAAATTGATCTCTTTCTTTAAGTAAATAACTTAATATTTAATCTTTTTTGGAACATTAAGGCCAGCAAATAATATTAGATTATTTCTAACAATATATTCATAAAATAGCTAATTTGAAAAGAAAAAAAAAAGATCACGGGTTCACGTAATATAGGCCTAAATCAGCCCTCCAGTGTTGACGGGTCCAAGTATTTTGATAATAGGTGATAATGAGATTTAAGAATACTTACTTAAAAGTTAGAAATCCCTCTTCATCCCTTACGTCTCACCAAGCGAAAAATCAAAATGTACCGCTTCAACAATACTCATCCTCGTCCCCGGCGTCCCTCACGTCAACTCAACTACACCCAAAACAACTACTATCCCACATAACCACCAACAATCCTTCATCTCTTTCCTTTACCACCTCCAATGAACTCGCCACCTGCCATGCCTCAAACACTGCTCCTTCACCACCTTCCACCACCACAACCTCCCATGCTCGATCTCCCACTGCCACCCATCCCCTTGAACCTATTACTATCACTACTCCATCAACAACTAACCACCCTTCTCAACCACAACGACCTCTTGATGACCTTCATCCAAGATGGCCAGCCGGACCCCATTTACCACGATCATCTCATGCAAATACTACACCTCCAGGAAGTCACCACTATGGAAATCCAAACCCACCTAACTCAATTCCTAAACTGGGTACAACTGATACCTCCAACTCACCCTGCATGGCCTACACTCCAACCCTCACCTACTGGCCCAACTTAAACACCTCTATCAACCAGCCACCGTTACCACTACACCCACTGCAACCCTTACACGACTAGTTTCCACCAATACTGCACCCTCAAAACCAACCTCACCCCTCACCATCACCTCCCCTAACTCCACCGCCATTGTCACCACCTTTGGAGTAACCTGCTCAGCCCATGCCAGGCCAAGAACCAAACATGGACGAGACTTTCATGGAGATACTACATCTGACAGACTCCCTGACTATCTCCATGCACGCAAATGTCCAAAGAAGATATCTCATTCAAGCGCCAACAACTTTGGAGACAACCTCCTTGAATATCCGCCTAGACCCCTCCTCTGTGGACCACCGCTATGTTATCCTTATGATTCCCACACTGGCAGCTCCACCACCCATGCCAGATATGCCACAACACAATCAACTAAACATGCAACTGGGCATGTCACTAATCTCCGGAGGGAGCCCCACAATACCACTTCCTAATTCAATAAAGATCATGCTTTGGAACTATAGAGGAGCCAATGGAGCTGAATTTCGACGCAACTTACGTTTCCTGCTTGACTGGAACAATCCTACTATTCTCTGCCTCACTGAAACATGCATGGAAGATCATGCATTCCTACTCCAAGCTTTCAATTTTACTGACCTTGTACAAGTGGCTGCACAAGGATATTCGGGGGGTATTTGTGTACTTTGGCGTGCAGATGAACTTACTGTTCATCCCCTAGCAATCACTGCACAGGAGATACATGCTACTGTTCAGGTATTAAACTCCCCCACCCCTTGGATACTGTCAGTAATATATGCTAGCACACACTACACTAATCGACAAACCCTATGGCAAAACCTGAAAACATTTGCCAGTACTCATAACCAACCTTGGGTTTTATGTGGAGACTTCAATGAAGTCACCACAAGTACAGACAAATTCAGAGGTAAGCCCATTAATACGAACCGTACAACTGCTTTTAATACTTGTCTAAATGAAATACAAGTGATTGATCTAGGATGTCATAGACAAAATCACCTTATCTTAGAATGACTCGATAAATTTTTTGCTAACGAACAATGGCTTAGGTTATTCTCCGACTCCAGCGTAACGCATTTACCTAGAATACACTCCGATCATTGCCCCTTAATTTTAAACATGTCCAAAGCTACCACCAGATCTTCCTTTCCCTTTCGCCTTGAAACGATGTGGTTTACTCACCCTGATTTTTCCAACCTCGTTCAAACCCATTGGGCTGCTAACATGCTCTATGATCAAGCATAGAAACTTTTGTCACTCATACCACGCACTGGAACAAACATTCCTTTGGCAATATCTTTTACAAAAAACGTATCATTTTAGCTAGACAACAAGGCATCCAAAACATGGAACCACATAACAAAAATAGCTTTCATTATAATCTTGAGAATCAACTCCTTAATTACCTGCATACAATTTTAAAATACGAGGAGGATTTTTGGAAACTAAAGTCCCGCATATAATGGTTAAATGACGAAGACGCAAGTACTCGCTTCTTCCACCTATCTACCACACAAAGACGTAGACGTAATCGTATACTAGGACTACATGAAACTGTAGGAAATTGGACTTTAGACACAGATTCCATTCATGCCATTATCCAAAAACACTTCCAATCTACTTACACAACCCAACTCACCCAATACACTGACCTACACACCACTCTCAAACAATGCACTCAACCCATCCCAACAATCTTCACTAACCAAACTACTAACTGAAACAGAGATTACAAATGCAATCAAATCCTTCAAACCTTTTAAATTACCTGGACCAAACGGCCTGCACCTTATCTTCTTCCAAAAGTACTGGCAATAAACCAAACAAGTTGTTACTCAAACATGCTTCCAAGCCTTCCAAGCTGCTACCACTCCTTCCCAACTCAATCACACCTACCTCACTCGTATACCAAAAATAAAAAATCCTGCTCATATACACCACTATCGACCTATAGGCTTATGTAACACCATTTACAAAGTCATTACAATGATCATCGTCAATAGGATCCGCCCTTTCATTACATCTCGTATTAACCCTACTCAATGTAGTTTTGTTCCCGGCCGTAAAGCAGTGGACAATGCAATCATTGTCCAAGAAGCCTTACACTCATTTTGTAGAACAAAAGGCAAACTTGCTAAGATGATGCTTAAAATTGACCTAGAGCGAGCCTTTGATCGATTAGAATGGTCATTCATCCGTTACTCCTTACGTCGCCTCAATTTTCCATCACACTTTATCCATCTCATTATGTCTTGTATCACCACTTCATCTATAGCAATTCTTATTAATGGAAAGCCTACTCCTTTTTTCCAACCTTCACAGGGTATCAGACAAGGAGACCCACTTTCCTCATACTTATTTATTATTTGTATGGAAACTCTTTCATAACTTATAGAGGAAGCAGTAATCCAAAAACGATGGACAACGCTAAAACTGCACGACAGGGACCCAGTATATCTCATCTCTTCTTTGCGGATGACATTGTCCTCTTTGCTAAAGCAGACACGCTCGATGCCCATACCATCCTACACACTTTAAACAACATTGCTACTCAATCCGGTCAGCGCATCAACGTTACAAAATCAAAAATGCTCTTCTCTCGCAACACACACCCTGACACCATATCCTCCCTTACCAATCTCCTCAATATTCATATTGCCTCCACCTTTGGCAAATATCTAGGGTTCCCTATGCCCAATATGCACCCCCAATCTTCCGATTACCAATACATTCTGGATCAGATGCATAATAGGCTACAAGACTAGAAAACAAAATTTCTCAACCTGGCAGGTCGTACAACACTTATACGATCAGTACTAGATTCCATTCCAACCTATGCTATGCAAAATCAATTACTGCCCCAGAAAACACGACGCAATATCGATAAACTTCAACATGATTTCCTATGGGGATCCACTAATAACCACCATAAAATTCATTTACTTAATTGGCACACAGTCACAGAACCAAAACAATATGGTGGATTAGGTTTACCTCAAGCTCATCCAAAAAACTTGGCCTTATTAACAAGCCTTGCATGGCGATTCGCCACTAATCCTCAACACCTCTGGACTAAAATACTCCAGGGTAAATATTGTACGCCTCGTCACACACCACCCCATTTCAGAAATTATATTACTAAACTGCATGACTCCCCGACCTGGAAAAGCATAACACAAGCTCTGCCTTTATGCCGTTGTGGTACCACTTGGACAATTAAAAATGGCACCAAAATAAACCTTTGGCATGATCAATTTACCCCCCACTTCCCATTACGACAACTTATACAAGGCCCGCTCCTTGCCCATGAAGCTTCACTCCCCCTTAGTCATATTTTCTCACCTCCAACTTTTTCCATCTCTTCACTCTCCTTCTACCTTCCACCTTCCACCTCACATTCAGTTACTCATAAACAATACCATCCCCAACCTTCTCCACAACTGAAGATACACCACACTGGCATCCCACCCCCGATGGCCATTTCACCACATCATCTGCTTATAAACTCCTCACTTTCACCTAACCTCACTTCCCAAAACCCTTCCCTCACACTTGGATCTGGACTGTTCCTACCCTAAATAAGATCAAACACTTCCTCTGGCTCCTACTACATCAAGTTTTACACACACGAGACTTTTTAACCTGCCGCAACATCACCCCAACTGCTCAATGTGCATTTTGCTTGCATGACAAGGAAGACCTTCTTCACATCTTCATTACATGCCCCCCGGCCGTCCATATTTGGCAACATTATCGCATCCCCACCCCAAGACACAACCATGACAAATGGATAAAACATATTTGAACCTCAAACACCTCCATTCACCTCACCCACCCTCACCACCATCTTCCTCCTCTCCCTCTCTGCACACTTGCCCCTTTCATCTTATGGAACCTTTGGTTGAACCATAATCACAACCTTTTTCAGCATGACACATGCCTACTCAATCCCACACTTCTCACTCTACAAGCAGCTGAATACACATACCTAACCTCTCATACTGCCCACCCTCGACCACATGTGCAAACCACAGTCAAATGGATGCTACCCCCTTCACCAAATTATAAACTCAACATAGATGGATCTTATGATCCACAAACACACACTGGTGACATTGGTGGGGCTATCTGTAATCAGGAAGGTCAATGGATCCTTGGATACTCTAAACCACTGTATCACACTACAGTACTCCAAGCTGAACTACTTGCTCTCCTTTATGGTCTACAACTTGCTACGGCACACAACGTACTTGTAACGACCCGACCCGTCGTTACGGGAGTTACCGCCCCATTTTTCCCGTTTTATGATTTTATATGTTTCATTATATGTATTTGGAGAATTTGAAGTAATTCGGAGAGAGTTCGGTTAGAAATGAGACAATAAGTCTCTTTATGAGAAGGTAAGTTTGGAAAAGTCAACCGAATATTGACTTATGAGTTAGAAGGCTCGGAATGGATTTTCGACGATTCGACTAGTTTCGGGGGATGATTTATGACTTAGGAAAATAATCGGAATTGAATTTAGAGGTCCGGTGTAGAATTAGGCTTGAATTGGCTAAGGTTGGATTTTGGCGAATTCCGGATGGTAGTTGAGATTTTGATCTGAGGGTCGAATGGAATTTCAAGATTTTTAGTAGCTCCTTTAGGTGATTTTGGAAATGCGTGCAAAGTTTCAGGTCATTCGGAGGTGTTTAGGTTGGGTTTTAGATCAAATGCAAGTTTCGGAAGTTTTAGTTTAACTTAGGCTTGAATCCGTGATAATTCGATGATTTTGGTGGTTATGATAGTGTTTTTATGTTACGAGCGAGTTTGAATGAAGTAATAGAACATATCTGTGCATTTGGTTGAGGTCCCGAGGGCCTCGGGGTGATTTCGGATGGCTAATGGAAATTTTGAACATGAATAATACATCAGAAAAATTACAGAGAAAATTTGCTCTATGCGATCGCACAGGTTGTCATGCGATTGCATAGAAGAAATTCGAGGGGTATTTGAAATGTGCTATGCGAACACGGGTGATTATGTGCGATCGCGTAAGGTAAATTGAGGGAGGAAAAATTTTGTGCTATGCGATCGCGTGGGCCCTTATGCGATTGCATAGAAGGGGCTTCAGGAGCTGGGCAGAATGTTTAAAACCCTTATATCCGCGACCCACCTTATTTTTCCACCATTTTTACTCCAGCAAGAGAGATTTTTGAGTGATTTGAAGAGGGTTTTCAATGGATATTGACTGGAGGTAAGTCTCTTGACTAGAAAATACCATTTTATGGAAGAACCAACACTCAAATTCATGAAATTGGGTAGAAATTGTGAAGAACTAGGGTTTTGTTTTTGAAAACGAATTTTTAGGATTTGAAAGGCCATTTGAACTCCGTTTTCGATGAACTTTATATGTACGGACTCGTGGCAAGACGAGGAATCCGTTGGTATGATTTTCAGGAATTTTCGAGAAGTGGGCACGGGGCTCGGGTTTTACCAACTTCGTGAATTTTAGTACTTTTCGAGTATTTTTTATTGGGTTATGTTTCTTTAACCCGTATTTATGTATTCGCTGTGGTTTTGACTAGATTCGACGCGCGAGGAGTTCTATACGAAAGGAAAAGGCATTACGGACCATTCTACGACCGGTTAGAGGTGAGTAGTTGGTGTATATGATGACCTGAGGGTTTGAAACCCCGGCTTATCACATTATGACACTATTTAGGGCGTGACTCGCATCCCATGGCAGGTGCAGGATTGGTTATGACTGGGGATTGTGACTTGGTCCATCCCAAACAAGAATAATTCTATATTGGTGATTGATACACATCCTGTATTGAATATATCTGGGCTTAATGCCATGTTTGGGGCCTTGTGCCGACCTGTAGTATCCTTAGAGGATGAATATCATTGTGATAGCATGTTTTGTATAATCATTGTTCTAAGTCCTGTGTTTAATCACTGTTATGAAATGCTAAGTCACTTTTCCTAAAGTTAAATATCTAAAGCATATTCTTCTTAATAAATTGGAAATTGGGAAATTAATTGAATCTGTTACGTGACTCATATGCATATTGTGGACTGAGTATGGA
>MU729622.1:65773-108027 GCA_026770625.1 Nicotiana glauca
CCCCCCCCCATCTTTTGTATTACGCTACTTACTTTTGGACTCAATGGGTACTGGAACTATACATTCCATCCCCTCAATGTTGTAATGTTTTTAATAAATAAAATGCTTGTTCACAGCAAAAAAAAAAGTTAGAAATCACAAGTTGGATTACATATGCGGAAGAGTGTAGAGTCATATATCTATATGGATTGTATTCAGAAGCGGACCTATGTGGTGAGGTAAGGGGTCACGTGACCCCGTTAGTCTCGGCAAAAATTATGTATATACATATTATATATATCTATACATATATATGAGACTCCTTAAATATTTTAAGTGTGCCCCCAGAAGCAAAGGCGGATGGGAGAATTGATTGCTTTGGGGCCTTAAATTCCCAACTTTGCTGGGGACGTATGTTCGAAACCCTCTATGGCCCTTTAGCTTTTGTTTTTCCTCCTTTCTATTTTTATTCTTTGAGTACAATATAATTTATATTTAATAGCTAATTTCTTTATCTTTTACTTTTATCTCTTTTTTTTAATTCAATTATAATTTAGTACTAATATATATAGTTAACTTAATTAATATTTTAGTTCTTTGATTACAATATAATTTATATTTAATAGCATTTTTTTTTAAATTTTATCTTTTTTTAAATTTCATTTATAGTTTAGTACTAATACACAATAGTCAACTTAATTAATTTTATTTCTTTTTTTCTCGTAGCATCCATTTTGCGAAGAAATCTCTTTTTCTCTTATATATATATATGTTCGGTATTTTTTATTCTTTTTTAGAATTTTATCGCTGGTGATTAGCATACAGTGGTGTCCCGTCGTGCTCAAATTCCGGATCCGCTTCTGATTGTATTATGGCTTTTAAAAGACCTTAAGATGGTCTGAGATATTACACTTTAATTTAAACTTTTACAGCACATATGTATAGTGAATAGTGATCATATAAAAACCACAAGAAATATATGGGTGAAAATCATTTACCCTCCCCAACTTTGTATTAAAAATCAAACTCACCCCTCAACTTTGAACAATAATCATTCTTCCCCCTTTATCCTATACATTACCATTTTTGCCCTGAATTTTTAATTTTCTCCTCAATTCAATACTTTTTTTATTATATGATATTTTTTTTTAGGTTTTAGCTATAACTTAAATTATGTAATATTTATTATAAATTATAATTAGAGTTCATTAAAATTATAAGTAGAATAAGTAATCAGAGTCAATTAAAATTACCTTATCTTTATGAATGCTATTTAATGTAATGCATATTAAATATATATTTAAGTTATATTTTCTTAGCGACGGAGCTATAAATTCATATAAGAGGGTTGAAAAATACCCCAATTTTTTTAATTTTAGATTGAACTTGTGAGCTAAGATAACTTGAGGTGTTTTTCAATCCTCTTATATGAAAAACTCGGATTGAGCTTGTGAGCTAAGAATTAAAATTTGTGAGATACGAGAATAGAGTTCATTAATTTCTTAGCTCACAAGTTCAATCCGAGTTTTTCATATAAGACGATTGAAAAACATCCCAAGTTATCTTAGCTCACTAGTTCAATCCGAAATAATAAAAAAATTAGGGTATTTTTCAATCCTCTTATATGAATTTCTAGCTCTGTACTTAAGAATATATATCTCAAATATATATTTAATATGCATTACATTAAAATTACAATCATAAAAATAAGGTAATTTTAATTGACTCTAATTACTTATTCTACTTATAATTTTAATGAACTCTAATTATAATTTATAATAGGTATTACATAATTTAAGTTATAGCAAAAACCATAAAAAAAATATCATATAATAAAAAAGTATTAAATTGAGAAGGAAATTGAAAATTCAAGGGCAAAAAAGGTATTATGTAGGATAAAAGGGAGAGAATGATTATTGTTCAAAGTTGAGGGGGAGTTTGATTTTTAACATAAAGTAGGGGAGGATAAATAATTTTCACCCGAAATATATGGTTCATACAAGATTTAGTTGTCACATTGATCACCTATTTATTTCAAAATCACAAGAATGGCAACAAAAGCAAGATCCAGGCAATGTTTCCCATACAGCTATAAACGGCATACCTTCAAAGAAAAACACATTTCTTTACGTAAACTCTACTTAATTCTGAAGAATTAATTACTCGTAATAATATAAGCAAAGGATGTCTTATTCGAGTGCTGCTTAGACTTGAAGTAGGTTTACTTGCTTCCAACCTAGCTATATCTTGACTCGATTAATATGAAACTCTGGAAAAGTTAAAATTTTAATATGTATGTTATTAACCATCCATGTTCAGAAGTTACACATAAAAAAGAAATTTACAAGTTATGATTTGGCTCATAATAACAACAACAACAACAACAACAACAACAACCCAGTATAATCCCACCTAATGGGGTCTGGGGAGGGTAGTGTGTACGCAGGTCTTACCCCTACCCTAGGGTAGAGAGGATGTTTCCAAATAGACCCCCGACATCCTTCCCTCCAAGAACTTCCCACCTTACTTTTGGGAAGACTCGAACTCACAACCTCTCGGTTGGAAGTGAGGGTTGCTTACCATCAGAGCAACCCCTCTGATAACAACATGACAAAATCGCTCCTAAAAGTGAAAATTGAGAAAGTAAAATTAAATGTGATCTTTTCATATGTGTGTGTTTTGGTTTTTGCTCTACATATGTACATAAAATTCAAGCCTAAGGCAACGAATTCAACCAAAAGCATGCAATATTTTACCACGTGGAGGTAGAAGAAGACCACGTCCACGAGAATGAAATTTGCGAGATGCAAATGTCGAATTGTCCGAGGAATCAAGAAGTGTTATTACTCTCACTAACAAGAAATTCTTGGAAACCTACGTAAACGCAATGCCCTCTATTTCTTGGCCGCAAAAACCTCACCAAAGTGTAAACAAGAATTCAAGGATATGCAAATATATCCCCGAACTGAAATATATCAACTGTACGTCATTGCTGAAGATTTGATTTGTATTAGACTATTAGTTGAATAAGAAGATAAGTCCTACAGTTTGTTGTCATTATTTTGAGAAAACAATAAAAATGGTCCCTTATTTTGGTTAGATTGTGAACAGTGTATAGGGTAAAATATGATATGACACGCGGTCATCTAAAGGAAGGACACAGTGGAATTCGAGACGGGGATGGCCCAAGACTGAACACAGCTATTCCGCTTGTCATCGGAAGGGAAAACGTTCATAAAGATGTGTTCACGGCATTAAGAGCGACGACCCATTACAGGGAATTTGATATTTATGTATATTGTTATGTCTTCATCAATGACCCTCATAATTGATATTAAAGGAGCAATGACACGATCCTAGGACCTACTTCCCTAGACACAACTATAAATAGTGAGCGCAGTTATCATCGTAGAGGAGACGAATTTTCTGGCAAACTTACACTACATTCTATACAAAACTTAATACAATTTTACTTTTTGATTTCATCCTTGCTGTGCCCGGAAACCTTGCTCCCGAAACTGTCATATCTGTTGTTTCATCTACACTTTAAGAATAAGTAGTGCGTAATTATGTACTTATTTTATTATTTTCAAGATCAAATTAGTTCACTTGTGTAGAAACCTGGTATAAATTCAACTGTATCGTTTTACGGGTAAATATTTTGGCACCTACCATGGGGCCTAGATAGTCGTTCAATTAAATTGATCCTTGCCTTTTTTACTAACGTACTTTGATTATTTTGTCTTAGAAAAGATCATAAGAAATGACAGATAACACTGTTAACAACACGCACAACCCCGAGGTTCGAGGAGATCAGCATCACTTCGAGGACTCAATCAGTGACACCCACAATGAGGGGAATGATGCCACACCGGTGCATGACAGGCAGTATCATCGACATGTTCGGAAGACGACTCCCAATGATGCTGATGAGGAGCATATCGTTGACATGTGATCATTCTAGATCATCTCATGCAGTAGAATAAGGTTATGATGGAGTTGAAGCAGGCACTGTCGGGGGATTCAAATAATGTAAACAGACAAGATCCAATTCATCCCGGTGTTCTCGTAAACCAAACTATGCAGAAGGTCGACAACAACACTCCCAGGGATGAAGTTGGCTTCAACGATGCTGGGGGATCCGATCTCTATAACGAGAACGAACCTTTCAAGAATGAACTTTTACGGTTTATGAGGGAAGTAAATGCGCGCATGGACCAAATCCCGGGTGCTCCACCAGTACTGAAGGGCTCGGACTCCAAGAAGTATACTCAATTGTCGTACAAGCCAAGTGCTGCACCAGAATTAATCCTGAAGCGCTTTAAAATGTCTGAAGTGCCAAAGTATGACGAAACTTCAAATCCTCATAAGCATATTACCACCTACACAACAACGGTAAAAGGAAATGATCTAGCTCCTCATGAAATTGAACTTGTGTTGTTAAAGAAATTTGGAGAAACTCTAACGAGGAGAGCTTCGACGTGGTATTCACTGTTACCCGAACATTCTATAGATTCCTTTGAAATGCTCGCAAACTCTTTCATCAAGGACCATGCTGGGGCCAGAAAAGCAGAAGCCCGAAAGTTCGATATATTCAGGATTACGCAGGGAGAGCCCGAGTTATTACGAGAGTTCGTTACCCAATTCCAGAAGGAAAGAATGTTTCTACTGGCTGTCCAGGATGAATGGGCAGCTGAGGCATTCACCAAAGGACTGAATCTAAGAAGTTCAGACACCTCCCGGAAGCTGAAGAAAAGCCTTCTTGAGTTTCAAGCAATGACTTGGGTAGATGTCCACAATGGTACGAGTCAAAAATAAGGATCGAAGATGATCAGGTTGGTTTTTTGTTGTCGACCAAAGGACGTGATAAGAACAAAGAAAAATCAAAAGATGATTTTTGCCCTACAAGCGGACTAAAGGTCGTGGTAGAGGCTTCCGAACAGCAGACAAGTTCACCGTTGACAGAAGGACCGATCGTGATTGGAAAAACAGATCACTGCTGGATAAAGAAATGTTAGTGTCACAGGATCCTTCTTACCCCAAGTTATCATAATACAACTTCAATGTCAGTGTAGTGGAATAGGTGTCATCCATAAGAAACATCAAAGAGGCACGGTTCTCGAGACCGATAAAATCTGATCCCATCCAAAGGGATCCCAACTTATGGTGTGAATACCATGGAATGAATGGCCACCGGACAGGAGACTGCCGACACCTTCGGAAAGAAGTGGCAACACTATTGAAGAATGGTCACCTCAGAGAGTTCTGAGTTGACCGAGATAAGAGCAATTACGGTCGTAATAGAGACAACGCAGAACCCTCAAGAAGAGCCCCCATGCCAAATGATTAATATGATCTTTGCAGGGAATGAGATTAACGGGGTTACCTTTTCGGTAGAAAAGAAGACGAAAGTATCGATAACTCATAGTAAAAGACTCACGGTAAGGTGATATCGCTTTTATGGAGGAGGGCGTAGACGGATTGCTGCTACCGTATAATGATACAATGGTAATCTCTTTAAATGTGTTTGATTTTAATACTAAACGTGTTTTAGTGGATCCAGAAAGTTCGGCTAATATCATATAATGGAGAGTATTGGATCAAACTGAACTCACCGGAAGCATTATTTCGGCCACAAAGGTCCTAGGTGGATTCAGTCTCGCGAGCGTGACTCCCCGGGAAGAGATTTTATTGCTCACGAACGCTGAAGGAGTAATGAAAACAACCCTTTTCAAGGTAGTAGATTGCGACATGGGATACAATATCATCCTGGGAAGGTCGTGGTTACACAAGATAAAAGTTGTGCCCTCAACGTATCACCAATTGCTGAAGTTTTCAATGCCCAAAGGAATCAAGTAGATAAGAGGGATCAATCGGCAACAATGTCACGCCCCCTTTTTCCCTCCGCGAAGAGTGTGAGCACGTGATTTCCCCTCTATATGAATTACTCCCATAAAATCAAAACAAATTAATTTCTTTCAGTATTTACAATTTTGTAAATTTTTGTGGTATTTTCCGTTAATTGTTTGCGTTTGTCTGTGCATGTTTATTTTGTTTAATTAATAAAAATATACAAAAATACTCGGCATGTGCATTTAAGGTTTAATTTTATATTTTAGGATTAATTAGAAAATCAGTTGTTTTATAAAATGAAAAAATCATCATCACGAAAAAAAACAGTTCAATTTGCATTTTTAATTTTAGCTTTGATTCTGAGCAGTTTTTCTGTAATTTGTTTTTAATCGATTATGTTCACTATCATTTTTAGGTTTAATTAGTCTTTTTAGGTTAATTAAGTTCTAGGAAGTAATTCTTTAATTAAATTTTGAAAAAAAAAGAGAAAGAAAAGGAATTTTGGAATTGAATTGTCTTGAAATGGAAGAGAAGAGAGTGCACATTTTTTTTAGGGGCTTGAGTCCTTTTGACTCCATTTGGCCCAGTTCGAATTTTTCTTCTCCAGATCCGGCCCAAACCCTTCCCAGACCCGACCCATTCTCTAATATACGTGAACAGTCATCAGAGAACCAAAATCATCAAATCCCTAATCCCTCAAACGCGTTACTGCGACTGTTCTTTGTCTCCACGAACAAAGCCCCCATTTCAACCCGAAACTCACGCGAGTGAGCTCCCATCTCACCTCACGCGTTCCCCCTCCTTCCTCGTCACCATATTTGTAACGATCTCTGACAGATTTTCTCATCCCCATTCCCTTCTCACGTAATGGAAGCCTCTAGAAGGCCTATGCTGGATGAATGGAAAGCGTGGGATTGATTTCGATTAATACCAGCCCTTCATCCATCAGATGTTTGCCTGATAACTAGAGGAATTTTGGGATTTCAAAGGGGTCGGCTAAAAAATTCAGGGAAAAAAAAGTTGAAAAGTTTTATGTGAACAAATGGTTTTTCGGAGTTGATTTTCTTTGTCGAGGTCATTAAAGCTTAAGAGAAACATAGATACAATTTCTTATTCTTATTTTTCTAAATACGGATTTGAGTTCTAAGGAGATAAAATTGAAGTCCAGGCTGGTTTTTACTGTCGTCTCGCTGATTTGTTGCTGGACCTCGTAGGATTTGGAGTTGAGAGTTTGTATTGTCGGGTTTATAATCATTGTAGAAGAAGATTTGCAACTTCAGGTTCCAGTTTCCTCTCTTTTTTCTATGCGACTCTGTTTTGTTTCAACATTTTTTTGAGCTATGAAATTCAATCTAGGGTGGTTTGTTTGTGTTATGATCGAACTTCTTGCTAACTAAATCTGTTCTCAATGGTGGTATGTGTTTGAGTATTTTTCAGTTAGTAGAAATCGATTTGAATAGTCGTCTTCCATTTCTTACATGTCTTGACGGTTATTCAGGATCGAAGTATATTCTGAATCAAAGTATCATCGTTTTCAAATGAACAATGTGTTCAGTTTCTTTTGGCGATCTTCTTTGCAATATGCTCTGGTTTCCGTGATGATTTAATTGAGCCATAAGGTTTAGAGAGTTAATTAATAGTTCTGTAGTTGTTGTACTGGAAATGTGTGGTCGACCTAGAATGGTTTTCACTGTTAACTGTGGTGTTCTGATAGAGGATTCAGCACACAACTAGTCAATGGTTGTGCTAAGTCTGACCTCAAATCAATTGATTCAAATGTCTTAATAGCAAAGTTACTGGAAGTCTACTATGTGCTTGTCGTTAAACTATAGCTTCATACTTGTTTTAGTCGACTGTATTTCAAATCTTATTTCAGATTTTTATGGTTATTATGTTTGATGTGGTGCATTAGTCGAGCCAGTGCATATGTTGAAGGGTCGTGTCTAATGTGAATCCTGCTATGTTGTTCTCTGAATCGGGATCTTTGGTTGACGTCTCTAATGACTTGATAGTTAGACAAAGATCATCCAATAGCTTGAAAAGGGATCAGGAGGATCAAAAGTCCATTGTTTGGTTGCTTCTTTAGTTAGCATCTTGTCTTGTTTCACCTTAAGAGGATTCTGTGAATTCATTCATGGTTATAACTTGTTAAGTTTGAAGATATTGAAGTAACTTGAAGCATGATTAGAATTAATATTGACGAAAAAGGGCACTCAGAAATTTACACTGGTTTTCTCTGAAGGTTTATTTCAAAAAATGATGATTTCTTAGTTCGATACACTGATTTTAGCAAAGAAAAGGAATTCTCTGAAGACCCAGAAGCTGATTTTAGTGTGTGTTCATCTACTTCATGATTTCTGGATTTTCGTTTGATTCTGGGACTTAGCTGAAGCTGTGTTGCTGATTTTGCATTGCTGAACTCCTCTCATCTTCACATTCTCCCTTTACTTGGCTGATGACGCTTCTGTTTTGTTAATTGCAACTAGATACACATTAAGCTACATTGTGTTCATGTTGGTTTTTTGTGCGATTGTTGGAATGAATCAACTTTGAAATATGAATATTGAGTTTGCCCAGATCTGATTCTGTGTGCGTGCATTTGAGAATATTTTCTTATTTGGGCGAGTAAGTTCTAAAATGCTAAGTCATGGATCACAAACGATTCCTTCATCCTTTAGTTTAGTCTATCAATTCATTGAAAGGGCTGTTGAGGTAATTGTTCAAGTCTAATCATACGTGAGGTCGAACCTGATCTTGAAATGAAGCAGGCTTAGGAGAATGCACTGAAAGCAATTCAGTGAATAAATTCATGAATATCCGTAGTTTATTTTAGTTGAATAAAGCCCTTTTGGAATAATTGGAGGTGCGCCATGCCAAACAAAAAATGACAATTGCGTGGCCCTCGCTTTATTTAATTTTGAATTGATCCTTAGATTCCGAGGCGTGCCATTTAGCAAATTCCATGGCCCTCGCAAAGTGCAAACGCGTAGTTGCTTTAGGCACGTATTTTAATAATTACCTTCCTAAATTCGGGTGTACATTTATGTGACCCAAATCCAAATCCCAACGAAGTTAAAATATGTCAAAGACTGCGGGTGCATTTATGTGACGTGGTTCGAGACGTGTTTTAATGACATTGCAACTCTCTTTAAAAAATAATAATAAAAGCGGTTAAAAGTTAAAATTTGCACAAAGGTTCATAATTGTTAATATCAAATAATTTAAGCCGAATATGACAGTTGAGCGACCGTGCTAGAACCACGGAACCCAGGAATACCTAATACCTTCCCCCGGGTTAACAAAATTCCTTACTCGGATTTCTGGTTCGCGGACTGTTAAACAAAGTCAATCTTTCCTCGATTCAGGATTCAACCGGTGACTTGGGACACCACAGATCTCCCAAGTGGCGATTCTGAATCTTTAATAATATAATCCCATTTCAATTGTCACTTCAAGTTGGAAATAACTCCCTTTATTATACCCTTCCGGGGGTGTAGTGAAAAAGGAGGCGTGACAGCTCTGGCGACTCTGCTGGGGATATTGAACCCAGAACTTTTGGTTCAGGGTTCAAGAATTCGAGCTTAGAATATTTGTTGTATTTGGCTTTGTTTATTATCTAATATTTTTACATGTTGGGCTTAATGTCCAAAATGATGCTTTTACCGTTTTGATACTATTTGAACTATACTTATAAACTGTTACGAAACCCTTCTCTTCTTATCTTCGGGGATGTGCTCGCTGGTCGAGACTCCCTATCCTGTTAGTTTCATACCTTGAAATAAGAAAGAGGCTCGGACAAGTTACTAAGCCGGATGATCTTTCGGGTCCCCGATACGTAGCCCCCTCCTCGACTCGAGTTGTCCGCTCAGGTACACGGTCTAGAACAAATACCCAAGTTTTGAACCTAGAAAACTCAGCCTCATGTCGGATCCCTAGTAGGAATGCTTATTTGCATCATGTGCATTTTGACTTAGGGGACTCAACACAGGGGTTGGATTCGTCTAGGACAGGTGACCTGAAATGAGAAGACCATCTTGATGCATCCTATGTGCTACATGTTGCATTTATTCAGGGGTAAAAGGGTCATTTGGCGGACCAATGATAGCTGAGAGTAGATGAAAAAATGAAAAAAAACAATGAAAAAAAGAAAGAAAAAAAGAGAAAAAGAAAAAGAGAAGAAAAGAGAGGGTGAAGTGTGAAGATAAAGCGAGTGAGGTCCAATTATGTTTTCTGTCACATTTTTGCTAAGGGAAAAAAAGGAGTTTGAAAAATTCAAAAAGATTTTGCACTCATTTTTCGAAGATAAAAAAAAAAGGGAAAAAGAAAATAAAAAAAAGCGTCTGCATGTTTCATCATTTTCAAGGAAAAGACAAAAAATATGTTTTCTCTAAGTTAGTTGTTTTTTAATTTTCACTCGTATCCAATCTGCCCGAACTACGCATACCTGATTCTCATCTTTCGGGGCGTGATACATAGGCAACCCATATAGGGTCCGGTCTTCCTAGTAAATATTAGGTTCTTGGCTTTGCGGGGTCTTAGCCAAATTTTGCACTTCTAGCCACCTTTTGGCCAAATAAGCCATTTTGCAAAAATAGCATCAATCGTGTCTTGCATGTATCTAGTAGGGAATGTTTTTGTCTCACATTGTGTTGTTTAAGTTTTCTCGTACAGGGGTGGATCTACTTACCAGAGTTTGAGCATGACAGATAAGTCAGGATCACTCAGTCAGAAGTTGCTTAAGGAGATTTGTTTTAGTTTTATGTTTTGAGTCTGTTCTTCATTTTATGCCGTCTTTTACTTTCTAGTTTTGTATAGTAATGTCAAGTCTTTTGTTATTGTATTTTCTGCTTTATATTTGAAAAAAGTGTTGTAACTCAAAAATCCAAAAAAAGAGATGTTGCATTTTATAGAATACTAATTCTAGAAATAGAAAAAATTGAGGTTGTTTTTTCTTTAAGCAATTAATATCTAGGATTTAAAATGAATTATTTTTATGTTTTCTGTAGTATATTAGGAACAAAATTCAAAAAAAAGAATTTTCTTTTAGTACTTCTTTAAAAACCTTCTTTAAGGTATTAATTCCAAAATTCAAAAAGATTTTCTTTTGAGGTGTTTCTTTGAAAAATTAGTGAAAAATAAAAAAAAAATTCTTTTTTATTTTCATTAGAACTTTAGGATATTGTACATAGAAAATAAAAATACTTCGTCTTTTGTTTATCATTAGAATTTTTCCTTTAGGCAATCAAAATTGAAATCCAAAAATATTTCATGTTATCTTTTTATTGCTTGTTTCGAAATCTTTCCTCAGGGATATCAAATGAAAATTCGAAATATTTTTCTTCGATTTATTGTTTAGACTTCATTTCAGGAAAAAAAGAGATTCAAAAAATATTTTTTTCTCTTGTAGGGTTTTCCTTAATAATTTCTCATAGAGTATTTGTTTCATAAAGAAAGAAAAAAAATAGAGAAAAGATGCCCGTTAAACTTGAGTTTAGAATAGGTCATAGATCATTAAGTCTAGAAAATTCAAAAAAAGGGATTTGCTTCTTTTGTTCCTATTTTCTCATCAGAGTAGTCATTAAGGTAAAATGAAGGGAAAAGAAAAAGAGAATGTCAGTTTGTTTACTTTATTCCCGATCTTTCAGAACTACGCAAAGATCTGATTCATGCGGGGTCATGATATGTAGGCAACCTACATAGGGTTCGATCGAATCATTTTTTTTAAGAAAGAAAAAGAAAAAAGAAAAAAAAGGAAGGAAAAATCAAGAAAAAAAAGTGAGAAAAAGAAAAAAAGTTGGTGGAATTATGGAAAAAAAAGGGAGCGATAATCAAAAAGAAAGGGAAAGGAAAATGAGCGAGCTAAAGAAGGGCGAGGAAAGAAAAGAAAGGAGAGAGGTTGAAATGAACAAATTGGGATGATGCTAACTGACCTCTGTACCCTCGAAGTCATTTTAGAACCGATAACTGTGGCTAGGTGCATTGCACGTAAAGTGAAGTTATCTTATGTTAAATGCCCTAACGCTAACGTGATGACTTCATTTTGTTGTGTTCATAGCAGAAATATGGTTGGTTTGTGGTTTTAAAGTGGTAGCTCTTCTCTACAACACAAAGTCAAAAGGCAATGGCAGACAATAATATAACTAAGTTGGTTGATACCGGTGCCCGAAAGCATTTGGTTGAATAGGATAATGGGTTGGTTGAATAAGTACAGATGTTAAGACAACACACGGCAGACATGTAACAGGCATGGATGACTGGGCAGGCACCACCCCCGCCACCACCGAGTTTCCTAGATGCTGCCCTTACCCAAATTTCGGGCACAATGCCAGACGATCCTCCATACTCTCCAGATACACCTGCTTATCACAGCTTTCCCAACCACCCTAGTAGCTCCACCACTCCTCCTCCAATTACCTCTCCCCAAAATTGCCCTCCTGTTATATCCACTGCCCCCAACAATGAATCCCCACTCAAAGCCTGTGATGACCAATATCACCCCTCAAAGGTTGCCCACAAGGTCTTTGATTCATACAAGAAGAGCTCCAGGGATGAGCCTTATGCCGAAAATGAAAAGTTCACAGGAAAAGAAGGGTGAGATGGGATGTCCAGAAAGTTGAAAGGCACAAAACAGTCTTTAAAGAACAAGCGAAGAATGGGAGGCCAGGGTAGCATGACTTACAAAGAACTGCCTGTGTCCCATGACGTCCGCCT
The DNA here is from genome assembly GCA_026770625.1 of Nicotiana glauca. Classification (NCBI taxonomy): domain Eukaryota; kingdom Viridiplantae; phylum Streptophyta; class Magnoliopsida; order Solanales; family Solanaceae; genus Nicotiana; species Nicotiana glauca. Next base: position 78,317 of record MU729622.1, read on the forward strand.
GCCCGCGGGGTTCAAAGTGCCAAAATTTAACTTGTATGATGGGTGTGGAGATCCGGTAGCCCACTTGAGGGTCTATTGCAATAAAATGAGAATTGTTGGAGAGAAATATGACTTGATGATGGCATATTTCAGTGAGAGCCTGACTGGGGTGGCTTTGGACTGGCATACTCGTCAAGATGTTGGTAGGTGGCATACATTGGGTGACCTGGCTTAAGATTTTGTGCGACACTTTCAATACAAATCAGGCGTTACCCTAGACCGCTCCTCCTTATCTAAAATGAAAAAAAAACGGAAGAAAGCTTTAGGGAGTTTGGGCTCAGATGGAGGGAAACAAAGGCAAAAAGTTAATTTCACGCCCATCGGAGAATCCTACACAAGTTTGTTTGAAAAGTTAAAGCATTCTGGCCTGATTGAGCCGCTCTTCGGATATACTCCAGACTCATATGCAAAAGTCTTTGATCTTGCTGTGCGGTGCATGTACCACTCTAATGTCCAGGGGCATAATATTGAAGATTGTCGCTCTTTGAAAAGGGAAATAGAGAAAATGATTCAAGAAGGGTTAATTGTGGTCAATGACAGTGGCAGGGAGCATGTGAATCCTCTTGGGAACTTGTTGATTAAAGTTGATAATGGTCTTGGCAATATTGATGCGAAACTCAGTGGCTAAGATGTTGTGCTTGGTAATTGGGAAGGTGCTCCATTTCTTGGTCAGCCGGACTGGAGTTTTGGTGGTTTATTTTGTTGTCGTTTCTGTTGTCCGGGTTATTTCAAGGTTGTAATCCGGATATTGTCTTGTGACTAAAACCCTTCTATCCTATCATTTTGCCTGTTTTGTTTAGTCGTAGTAACTCGTTTAGTGCTGTATAGGTTTGTTCCAGGGTTTTAACCCTAGTCTAGTTTGCTTGTCTTGTTGTTCGAAGCATTTCATCGCCTGTCTGGTGAAATTTCCTGTTTCCTGTTATTTCTAGCCATTTTCTTTTGTTTATTTCTCTTTTCTTTCTACAATTCTTTTCATGCTGGTTCTAGTGACATGATATGCACACATAATCCTCAGCCTAGTTTTAAAAGTCAGTTTAGTCATGAGGAAATGAAATAATGTTGAAGATGTAGGGACATTTGGAAATAAGTAAAGGCACTTCAAGATCATTTGAAGCCCTAACCATGTGAAACTGGGGCATATAGAACATAAAGAAACCCTAAAGGCAAGTTTGCCAAATTGTCAAGGGCCGTTCGTGGTAAGAAAAGTGAGAGTGTTGTCCAATGGTGCTTTGTATTCAACAGATGTAGAAGGCAGATGTGTGGATATGGTTACCGAGTCTGGTACAATCAAAAGATGTTGCGAATGTTTTCTGTGGTTTGTTTAAATCTGTTATTTGTACTTGGCATGTTTTGAATATTGGAACGACGAAGGCATTTTGTTCTGCTATCTAAACACTCTATCCTTTGTTACCCCCTTTGAGCCATATTTATTTTCTTTCATACCCCTCTTTCGGAAAGATCAGAAACACAAACGTAAAAGATAAGTAAAGAAAAAAGAGAAAGAAAACAATGAAAAGAGAGAGAAGAAAATGAAGAAGAAAAGAAAAGGAAAAAAAATAAAAAGAAAAAAAGAACAACAAAAAGAAGAAAAGAAAAAAAAGGAAAAAAAAAGGAAAAGAAAAGAGCAACAACAAAGTGGTTTCCTGAACTACGTTCGACTTGATTCCGAAAGGATACGTAGGCAGCCTCTCTCTGAGGTTCAGTCACACCAAAATAAAAATCCAAAAGTCCACAAGAAGGAAACTGGGCTAGAAGTTGTGGTTGTTGCAAGAAATCTGATTCCGAAAGTTGTAATTTTGAACCCATGTTGAATTGTTTTGAGCCTTTGATACCCGTTCTTTCTAACCCATCCAAAGCCCACATTACGGTCTAGAGAAAGACCTTTCGATCAGTCTACGAGAAATGCCAAGGCGAGCAAGTAGAGGTGAATCATATCAGGGGCAACACTCCGGTCCAAACGAGGGAAATGAAAAATGAGAGAGCCTCGTTGATGAGAACCCTCATGGGTACCAAGGCGTTTGAAAGCTGAGAGAAATAAAAAATGAGAGAGTCTTATTGGTAAAAACCTTCACGGGAACCATAAGACGATGGTGAGTTGAGAGAAAGACCAAAATAAGAGAGGCTTGATGGTGAAAACCCTACGGGCACCACAAGTCGAATAAGTATTGAGAATCATATGGGAAATCACCAACCGAAGATTGTGAAAGACGACGAGCAGCGAAGCCCAGTTTCACGGTTTGGGGGTATAATAGGAGCTGAACATCAGATTTGCCTAACAGAATAGGCCACAGGTGCATGTCAAGGTCATTAGAGTCGGTATCCACATCCGATAGGTTTCTACTTTGTAGTTTTCTTGTTAGGAACTATCTCTTTCCATTATCCTTCTACTATGTTCCTTTTTGTCTTATTTACTTCCTCCTCTTGAGTCTGTTTAATCATAACAAGCGAGAAATGACTTCAAAATCTGCCACCAAGCTTTCCAATTGAACAAAATGGGATCTGGTGAACACATCAAAGCATCAAGTCAGGAACGAACAGTAGGCACACCGAGTTGGCAACAATCAACATACTTTGGGGATTCTTATGAAATACAAAGGCTTGGTATATGTTAATTCATGAACGATGCAACAAATGAAGGGTTAGGGCGAACATATCAAAGGTATTTCCTATGATAAGCTTGATAAAAAGGTGTTAAACCAGTGACGAGCAAGACCTCCCAAGCAGAAGTCAAAGTTATCATGGCAAATGGGGGAGTTGTAGACCTCAAGGACCGGACCAGGGATTTAAGTCAAGAAAGAACAACATACATCTTGAGTAGGTGGCAATTGACGTGCTTTGGGATTTGTGTGAAATACAAGGGTTTGGTACATATAAATTCATGAACAATGAAATAAGATGGAGGGTGTTTGGTGAATGGATCAGAGATATTTTCTATGTCAAGTGTACAAAGAAAGTGGTTAGTCAATAAACAAGAAAGGTCTTCAGGTGAGAATCAGTTATCATGCCAAATGAAGGAACAATAGATCTCGAGGCCAAGGCCAGTGATTCAAATCAGGAAAGAACAACATGCGCGCTGAGTTGGTAACAATCAATATGCTTGGGAGTCCATGTAAAACACAAAGGTTTGGTAAATGTCGGTATGAGCAGAGCAACAGAGAGAGGGTATTGGGTCTGAACGAGAAGTGGTATTTTCCGGGTTAAGGTTTACAAAGGAAGTGGTTAGTCTAAGAACAAGCAGGGTCTTCGAATGGAAATCAGTTATCATGACAAGTGAAGGAGCAATAGACCTCAAGGCCGAGGCCAGTGGTTAAGTCAAGAAATAATAATATATACACCGAGTGGGGGCAAGGGACGTGCTTTGGGATTCATATGATACACAAAGGTTGGGGAGATGCCAGTTCATGCAATGCAACAAATAGAGGATATTGGGTCTAAACGGAGAAAATGTATTTTATATGATGAGGATAACAAAGAAAGGGGTCAGTCCATAAACAAGCAAGGTCTTCGAGTGGAAATCAGTCATCATGGGAAGTGAAGGAGCAATCTCCCTCAAAAGGTCAAGGACACAAACCAATCACCACATTTTAAACTGACAAGATTTTTCTTTGATTGAAACAGGGGCAAAAAATTTCGTTTGCTTCGGAGGAACCCTCCGTAGGGGAAAGAGTAAGCACCAAAACAGGTTTGACCGTAAACTTTCAGAACCCTCCTAGAAAATGGGACTTAGTTTAAATTTTAAAACAATCATGAGTAGCATAATTTAGCATAAACGTATCCCAGAGGAATATAAGTTGGTTTCAAAGTTTGCATGTTTAAGATAGGATTAAATTAGGAGTTGTCAGGACCCTCCTGAAAAATGGGACATAGTTTAAATTTCAAAACAATCATGAGTGGCCTAATTTAGCATAAATGTACCCCAAATGAATGTAAGTTAGTTCCAAAGTTTTCATGTTCAAGATAGGATTCAATTAGGAATTTTCAGGACTCTCCTGGATAACGAGGCGTAGTTTTTTAAGGTTTGCTTAGATAACAAGATACAGTGGAAGTCGTACCTTCAGTAGATATAGCTTAGGGCAAAACTGTCTTTTAATTAGAAGTTGTCAGGACCCTCCTGAAAAATAGGATTCAATTTAAAAGTTAAAATAAGCATGATTACCAGAATTTAACACAAATTCACCCAAAGAAACACCATCTTTTTCCACCTTTTTCCCCAAGAGGAAACACTATCTTTTTCCACCTTTTTACCCAATTTGAATTAGGAGTGGTCAGGAACCTCCTGGATAATGGGATGTAACCTTAAAATTAGAGGAAAACAACAACAAAAGATCCAGCAGCAGGAGAATGATGTAGTATTGAAACAAGTAATTTACCAAAAGATGTTCAGGACTCACCTAAATAATGGGACATAGCTTTTAAAATTGTTAAAAGTGTTTAGTAACATGATTCAGATAATACTCACAGATGCACTCAACTATCAAACTGGGGCAGAAAATTTCCTTTTGTTTTTGTTGAAGTCAGATACCCATCTGAAGAACAGAGAAGACTACCCATCTGAAGAACAGGGAAGACAACACATGATTAGGAAGAATACATTTAAGTTTTGAAGTTAGGAGCCCGCCCGTATAACAGAGGAATACATTCAAGTTTGGAAGTCGGGAGCCCGCCCGTATAACAGAGGAATACATTCAAGTTTTGAAGTCGGGAGCCCGCCCGTATAACAGAGGAATACATTCAAGTTTGCAAGTCGGGAGCCCGCCCGTATAACAGAGGAATACATTCAAGTTTTGAAGTCGAGAGCCCGCCCGTATAACAGAGGAATACATTCAAGTTTTGAAGTCGGGAGCCCGCCCATATAACAGAGGAATACATTTCAAGTGTTGAAGTCGAGAGCCCGCTGGTATAGCAGAGGAATAAATTCAAGTCTTGAAGTCAGGAGCCCGCCTGTATAGCAGAGGAATACATTCAAGTTGTGAAGTCAGGAGCCCGCCTGTATAGCGGAGGAATACATATCAAGTTCTGCAGTCAAGCATACACCCGGAGAAAAGAAAAACATATCAGCTTACAATTCAAAGCGGCAACAATGGATTTCGAGAGAACACAAGCCAACAAGGTAACAAGAAACACAAGATCAAGTATGAAGATATAGATAGGATTATGTAATTCATAGATCATAGCTTAGTCTAGCTTCTTTTTATTTTGACATGGTGTAATAAGGGGGTTCGGTAAGCAGTAGTAGCAACAGTGAAACCACAACTTCATGGTAGTCCCAGCTACCAAACCTTCCTGAACTACACTGACTTGATTCCTTTATAGCCAAGGATATGTAGGCAACCTCGGAAGCAGGGTGCAGTCAAATATTTTAAAAATGCTTCACACGGAGTATTCAAACGGGCAAAAATCGCTCGTATCCGCTCACTTGTCTTTGCACGAAAACTCTGCATGTTTCCGAGTAAAGAGGGGCAGCTGTGAGCACGTGATTTTTCCCCTATATGAATTACTTCCATAAAATCAAAACAAAATAATTTCTTTCAGTATTTACAATTTTGTGAATTTTTGTGGCATTTTTCGTTAATTGTTTGCGTTTGATTGTGTAGGTTTATTTTGTTTAATTAATAAAAAAAATACAAAAATACTTGGCATGTGCATTTAGGGTTTAATTTTATATTTTAGGATTAATTAGAAAATCAGTTGTTTTATAAAATGAAAAAATCATCATCACGAAAAAAAAACAGTTCAATTTGCACTTTTAATTTTAGCTTTGATTCTGAGCAGTTTTTCTGTAATTTGTTTTTAATCGATTATGTTAACTATCATTTTTAGGTTTAATTAGTTTATTTTAGGTCAATTAAGTTCTAGGAAGTAATTATTTAATTAAATTTTGAAAAAAAAAGAAAGAAAAGGAATTTTGGAATTGAATTGTCTTGAAATGGAAGAGAAGAGAGTGTTGATTTTTTTTAGGGGCTTGAGTCCTTTTGACTCCATTTGGCCCAGTTCAAATTTTTCTTCCCCAGATCCAGCCCAAACCCTTTCCAGACCCGACCCATTCTCTAATATACGTGAACAGTCATCAGAGAACCAAAATCATCAAATCCCTAATCCCTCAAACGCGTTACTGCGACTGTTCTTCGTCTCCGCGAACCAAGCCCCCATTTCAGCCCAAAATTCACGCGAGTGAGCTCCCATCTCACCTCACGCATTCCCCCTCCTTCCTCGTCACCATATTTGTAACGACCTCTGACAGATTCTCTCATCCCCATTCCCTTCTCACGTGATGAAAGCCTCTAGAAGGCATATGCTGGATGAATGGAAAGCGTGGGATCGATTTCGATTAATCCCAACCCTTCATTCATTAGGTGTTTGCCTGATAACTAGAGGAATTTTGGGATTTCAAAGGGGTCGGCTAAAAAAATCAGGGAAAAAAAAGTTGAAAAGTTTTCTGCGAACAAATGGTTTTTCGGAGTTGATTTTCTTTGACGAGGTCATTAAAGCTCAAGAGAAACATAGATACAATTTCTTCTTCTTATTTTTCTGAATACGGATTTGAGTTCTAAGGAGATAAAATTGAAGTCCAGGCTGGGTTTTACTGTCATCTCGCTGATTTGTTGCCGGACCTCGTAGGATTTGGAGTCGAGAGTTTGTATTGTCGGGTTTATAATCGTTGTAGAAGAAGATTTGCAACTTCAGGTTCTAGTTTCCTCGCTTTATTTCTATGCGACTCTATTTTGTTTCAACGTTTTTTTGAGCTATGAAATACAATCTAGGGTGGTTTGTTTGTATTATGATCGAACTTCTTGCTAACTAAATCTGTTCTCAATGGTGGTATGTGTTTGAGTATTTTTCAGTTAGTAGAAATCGATTTGAATAGTCGTCTTCAATTTCTTACATATCTTGACGGTTATTCAGGCTCGAAGTATATTCTGAATCAAAGTGTCATCGCTTTCAAATGAACAATGTGTTGAGTTTCTTTTGGCGATCTTCTTTGCAGTATGCTCTGGTGTCCGTGATTATTTAATTGAGCCATAAGGTTCAGAGAGTTAATTAATAGTTTTGTAGTTGTTGTACTGGAAATGTGTGGTCGACCTAGATTGGTTTTCACTGTTAGCTGTGGTGTTCTGATAGAGGATTCAGCACACAACTAGTCAATGGTTGTGCTAAGGCTGACCTCAAATCAATTGGTTCAAATGTCTTAATAGCAGATTTGTTGGAAGTCTACTATGTGCTGGTCGTTAAACTGTAGCTTCATACTTGTTTTAGTCGACTGTATTTCAAATCTTATTTCAGATTTTCATGGTTATTATGTTTGACGTGGTGCATTAGTCGATCTAGTGCATATGTTGAAGGGTCGTGTCTAATGTGAATCCTGCTATGTTGTTCTCTGAATCGAGATTGTTGGTTGACGTCTCTAATGACTTGATAGTTAGACAAAGATCAGACAATAGCTTGAAAAGGGATCAGGAGGATCAAAAGTCCATTGTTTGGTTGCTTCTTTAGTTAGCATCTTGTCTTGTTTCACCTTAAGAGGATTCTGTGAATTCGTTCGTGGTTATAACTTGTTTAGTTTAAAGATATTGAAGTAACTTAAAGCATGATTAGATTTAATATTGACGAAAAAGGGCACTCAGAAATATACACTGGTTTTCTCTAAAGGTTTCTTTCAAAAAATGATGATTTCTTAGTTCGATACACTGATTTTCGCAAAGAAAAGGAATTCTCTAAAGACCCAGAAGCTGATTTTAGTATGTGTTCGTCTACTTCATGATTTCTGGATTTTCGTTTGATTCTGGGACTTAACTGAAGTTGTGTTACTGATTTTGCATTGCTGAACTCCTCTCATCTTCACATACTCCCTTTACTTGGCTGATGACGCTTCTGTTTTGTGGATTGCAACTAGATGCACATTAAGCTACATTGTGTTCATGTTGGTTTTTTGTGCGATTGTTAGAATGAATCAACTTTGAAATATGATTATTAAGTTTGCCCAGATCTGATTCTGTGTGCGTGCATTTGAGAATCTTTTCTTATTTGGGTGAGTAAGGTCTAAAATGCTAAGTCATGGATCACAAACGATTCCTTCATCCTTTAGTTTAGTCTATCAATTCATTAAAAGGGCTGTTGAGGTAATTGCTCAAGTCTAATCATACGTGAGGTCGAACCTGATCTTGAAATAAAGCAGGCTTAGGAGAATGCACTGAAAGCAATTCGGTGAATAATTTCGTGAATATCCATAGTTTATTTTAGTTGAGTAAAGCCCTTTTGGAATAATTGGAGGTGCGCCATGCCAAACAAAAAATGACAATTGCGTGGCCCTCGCTTTATTTAATTTTGAATTGATCCTTAGATTCCGAGGCATGCCATTTAGCAAATTCCATAGCCCTCGCAAAGTGCAAATGCGTAGTTGCTTTAGGCACGTATTTTAATAATTACCTTCCTAAACTTGGGTGCGCATTTATGTGACCCAAATCCAAATCCCAACGAAGTTAAAATATGTCAAAGTCTGCGGGTGCATTTATGTGACGTGGTTCGAGACGTGTTTTAATGATGTTGCAACTCTCTTTAAAAAATAATAATAAAAGCGGTTAAAAGTTAAAATTTGCACATAGGTTCATAATTGTTAAAATCAGATAATTTAAGCCAAATATGACAGTTGAGCGACCGTGCTAAAACTACGGAACCCGGGAATGCCTAACACCTTCTCCCGGGTTAACAGAATTCCTTACTCAGATTTCTGGATTGCGGACTGTTAAACAGAGTCAATCTTTCCTCGATTCGGGATTCAACCGGTGACTTGGGACACAACAGATCTCCCAAGTGGCGACTCTGAATCTTTAATAATATAATCCCATTTCGATTGTCACTTCAAGTTGGAAATAACTCCCTTTATTATAACCTTCCGTGGGTGTAGTGAAAAAGGAGGTGTGATAAAGAGGAATTTGAGTTTCGACATTTATGGAGGTGTAATGACTCATTTCCTTTTGCGAATCGGGTATTGCATTTTTGAAGAGTTGCCACCTAATAATTTTAAATGTGCGTTAGGGCACCTACAGGGTTCATCTACAATTACATTTGATAACCAGAGAAAGGGTAAGGGCTTGAAATTATCCTAAGGGGAAGGTGTTAGGCACCCATTAGGATCCATTAGTGTGGTTTCCGGCCAGACAATTTTTGTGAGTTTGTGCAATTAGCAAGTAGATAAGTAAGGCTCACATAGTAGGGGATTTAGGTTGAAATACACAAGCATTTGAAAAGCGATTAATAAAAGCAAGATTTTGAAAAAGAGTTATAATCTAAGCATGTTTATGAATGTAGAGGGGTCCTAGGTTTTTTTGTAATATGGATCATATCAGTACAATGCCCGGTAATCACTCCTTAGAAAGGGGATACGTGTGGCATTAGCGCACCAGTCATCATATCCATATCTACCTTTTCCCACCCATAAAGGTAATTAAAACGAGGGTGGTCTCGATTTTTATTGCATGTTGTTACCCGTCCCTTCATATCAGGCCGGAGCTTAGGACTCCTATCCTATAAGAAGGAGGTTCTAGGTAGACCCTCAGGTTTAAAGGCAAAATACTTAGGCGACATACAAAATAGGTAGGACTGCATTTAGGGGGGGGGGGACACAAAAAACTAATAGAAGGTTAAGACATACCTCTCCAGATAATGCACATAGACATCATGACTTATACACAATTAAGGTCTAAATTTCAAATCCTAAAGCAGGGTGTTTGAGTGATAACATCAGAACCAGATCTATCACATGACTCAGAAAAGAAGTCCGAATTAGGTTTGCTTACTGATTTTAATAGTTGATAATTAAACAAAGGCAGTTCCAGTTTTATTAAGGGTATTACCTAAGGCTTGCCTAGGCGTAAACCAATATGCAGTAGTTATCCCAAGTTATTAAGAACAGTTTTGGAGATTATTCCTTATTTAAACATGATGCTCTAATTGCAGAGATGGTCACTAATTTTATTCAGAAGCGTCATAATGTAAAAATTATTATTTTACTACCTTTTCATGAATCAGTAATTAACTAGGCATTTTAAACGAAATGCAAAACAGGATCCTAGAACATGATATCTATTATGCATGTATAAGACCTTTGATGAAGAATTCCTAGAATAGAATTTCTAAATGCATATGGCAGGATTGCAAAATTTCCTAAGAGCAGGATTTCTAAATGCATACATGATCCCTAAGCATGGTTTCTATTGCGCAGTTTAGGAATATAAACCTAATAACATGTTTTCTACCCTTAACCATCATAGTATGCATATTCTTCCATCCCTTTTCACTAGCCACCCCAGACTTGTTTACAAATTATTACAGACCATGTGATTGAAATACATAAAAAGAAATGAAAAATAAGAAGTTACAACTATAGGAAGCCTGATTATGACTTCCTCTCTGAGTTACATAATAAACCACCTCAAATGCTAATATTGTTTCAGCTTTCCCTCATATCTAGGTGTGTTAAAGTTCCCTAAGGACCTCAAGGGGTCCCAGGCAGTGCTCACATCCAGATTTCATGGCCAAGACAGAGTAAGTGCAGTATGGAAAGGCCAACTTTTATGTGTCCAAGTACAGAGGGAGCTCAAGGGTCCCAAAGCAAGGCTCACACAAAAGGGGCAGAACCTAATAACCTAAGAGTATAGTGAAAGTGCTTTACATAGACTCAAAGGAGTAGAGTTGGAAAACAATATTGAAAACAACATGTTTGAAATAAGTTTTTAAAAACAGCAGAATAATTGCTTAGTGAAAATAGTTTTCGAAAGAGAAAGGGGATAGGAGCAATAACAACACACATAGAACAAGTTCAAATAGCAGTACAACTTCAGGAGTTTCAACCAGGGAAGTAGGGGTTGGGGACACAGATGGTCCAAATTAAAACATATAATTAGTCATGAATAAAGTACATTAGGAGACATGCTCATTGAAGGACATAAACAGGAATAAGTAAACATACTAACTACATTTGAACAAAAGAGGACAAAAATTTAAGCATGCTGAGTGAAGCAATAAACAAAAGTGCAATAGCATGAGCCATTAAGTCATTGCAGAAAGAGACAGTGATTGATAATAAAGGAACACATAGGTTTGAGTTTCAAAATCTAAACTAGGGACATACCAGTTGAAGAAGCAAAGTGCAGGAAAAGAAAAGTAAAGCAATCAGAATTCCATAGTCTAGCCTTGGCTTTCAGCCGGCCAGACAAAGCAGTAGCACAAGTAGTAGAGAAAGAAAGAGAGTTTGAATGTGTAAGTGTGTGTTTTTGAACTCAGTTGTTCGTCCCTTGTTAATGAAAACATTAGGGTATTTATAGCTTTAAAAAACGAGTAAAAAAATAAGGTAACAAGTAAAGGTTTAACACAAATATGAAAATAATCACAATTAGAATCAATTTTACAAGTACTTCTCCTTAATCAAGGAGTTATAGCCCAAACGGATACTACAGAGATTATTACGGAAAGAGAATCAGTTTGAGAAAGATTGATTTTACCATATAAGGGCTAGCAAAAGTATAGAGTAAATAATTGAGTCTAAGTACAAAATATACTTAATTTTGGGAAAGGATTCATCAAGGTAAAACATCACAGTAAATAAAGGGAATCAATAAATTTAAACAAAACGAGTGAAACCAGGGGTTTATAAGAAAACATTTGCAATTAGTCGTGACTTGAGGAAATCAAGATCAATTAAGAAAGAATCATGATTCTGCACTTCGCCATATAAATAGAAAAGAAGAATGAACATGCAAGGCCAAACATATTGGCAAAAGAAGCAGCCATATAAACATACAACAGTAACAGGAGTAGGCTAGGGCTCAGTAGTAAAAGAACCTACTCGAAGCATAGTAGTCAACAAAGTAAAGCAGTCACATCGAACCAGAAATGAAGGAAACAGTCTAACACCTAGTAATAGGTAAAGGAGATCTTTTTTTTTTACTTAAAAAAACTCTCAGTAACAGGTGAGAGGAGTTTTAGGAAATTAGCGTTTTAGCAAAGGTTGAGTTAAAAAGCAGTAAGAACTCAGAATCACTCAAGATAAACAAAGGAAAGGGTTTAAGCATGAAGAACCCAATCAAAACAGGCATATAAACAAATAAACAAGGACAACTCCAAAACCCCGGATAAAACCAAAGATCCTTAGTGTTTTCAACAAGATGAACCAGGTAGAAGGAAAAACATAAGCAAATTGTTTAAACACAGTAAAATCATAAAATAACACTGAATATCGGAGAAGAGATCTTTTAAAGAGGTTAAGAAACCCCTAATCGTTGAAGACGAAGAGTCGTTTTGAAAAATCGGAAAACCTTTAAGGAAAATACTTAAGAGGTTCATAACATACACAGATCTAATACAGATCTGAAAAGAAAAAAATCGGAAAGCCTTTTGGGTTAGGGTTTCGGAAAACCCAGAAAACTGAGAAAGACTTCGAAAAGTTACCGATCTAGCCGGAAAAGTCAAGGATCTGACTCGAACAGCCATGGATGGCCGGAAAGAGACCATGGAAAGAAGTTGAGCCAAGACTGGACTAGTTATCTTTAAGATATGTCCATGGAATCACGAAAACAAACAACCAGGAGACATAGGAGACCGATAAATATCTCAAACAACCATGAGAGCCATGAGGTGGGGGTTGAAGGGAATTAAGGTGGATTTGGGTGATGGCGGCTAGGATTTAGGTGAGATTACAGAGAGAATTAGAGAGGAGGAGATTCAAGGGCGGCGGGTTGGTGAGAATGATTTAGGTTAGGGTGGTTGTTTGGGTTAAAAAAAGATAAGGGTAAACATTGGCAGTTGATTTGAATGATCAACGACCTAGATTAAATGGGGTAGGTAGAGATTCGGGTTTGGCTTGGGTTTAAAGGGTTAGGGTCGGGTTGAAACTAAAATTGCGCTGGGAATTTGGGGATTTGACTTGGGCTATAATTAAAATACAAAAGGGTTGTTATTTAAATAGCCAGTTTTTTCTTTTAATTTATAAAAAAATAGTAAATAGTTTTTGAAAAATAAATTTAAAGTAATAAAGTGATTTATAGTACATAATTAAAAATTTAAAAATATAGGATCTAATTTTATGCGTATAAAACCTAATTAAACCTTAAAATGGCTAATATTGCAATTAAGTGCAATTTAACTTTAAAAATACTAAATAAAATTTAAAAATATGTTAAAATTTCCTTAGCCATATTTTCGCATAAATATAAAAATCCAATCGATGCATTATCAAAAAATAATAATTTTGGAAATAATTATTGGAATTTTATGGATAAAAAGGGGAAATTAAATCAACTAAAACCCCTTAAATTATGGGAAAAATAATAAAACCCTTGGTTATGCTTATGTATGCATACATATGCTATTTTGAAGGTGTTTTGTATATAAAAAATATACAAGAAAAAATTGAGTATCAACAGCTGCCCATCTTTATCCGGGAAGAATAAAATATTTTTCGGGTAAAGAAATGATGGCCAATTTTGACTGAGCGAAGCGGTTTGAAAAGGTTAGGCTGCACCCTGGCTTCTGAGCTGCCTACATATCCCTGGTTCTACAGGAATCAGGTCGTATGTAGTTCAGGATCCGTCGACGAAGTATGCCTATGGAGACTTTTCAAGGACATATGCAATATTTAGAGCCAGATGAGTAATAGGTTTACGCGGATGGTTAAGTTTGATATGGATACGGGCACTGGAGCGGAATTGCTCCTGCCGGGATGGCCGTTGTTTGCCGGTTTACCTGCAAATAGGCAATACAAGCATATATTGTGCGTAAATTTAAACATGATGCGAATTCCCGTTGGACCATGAATGCTGCCTTTGGACGATTAGGAATGGCGTCCTCAGACCATGATGTTCTGGGCCATGAAGCGTATGATAAAGGATTCACAGGCCATGAAATGATGTTCTCGGGTGATGAGGATGGTGCCTCCGAACCATGACGCCTTTGAATAATGATACGCAAAAGTTTGAAAGAGATCCTCCGGCCATGACATGGTGTTCTCGGGCTATGAAGATGGTGCCTCCGAACGATGACAGCTTTGAATGAGTTGGCGATATTTCAGCTCATGAAGGATTCCGTAGCATGTGGAAATATTTCAGTCGTGCAGATGTAGTATGTGGTGATATTTCAGCCGTGTAGATGTAGTATGTGGCGATCTTTCACCCGTGTAGATGCAGTACCTTACAATCTTTCAATCATGCGAATGTAGTATGAGGCAATCTTTCAGCCGTGCATATGCAGTATGTGGCGATCTTTCAGCCATGCAGATGTAGTATGTGGCGATCTTTCAACCGTGCAGATGTAGTATGAGGCAATTTTTCAGCCATGCAGATGCAGATGGAGACAACGTTTTTAGTCTCGAAAGATAGAATGGTAGCCTTATGCAAAGATGCGAATGCAGACAGAGGTAGAGCTTAACCTCGAAAGACAGAATGGCAGCCTTATGCAGATAGTAAGGCAGAATGGTAGCGTTATGCAATGCAGATGCAGTTGGAGGTAGAGCTTAACCTCGAAAGGCAGAATGGTAGCCTTATGCAGATTGGAAGGCGGAATAGTAGCCTTATGCAGATTGAAAGGTGGAATAGTAGCCTTATGCAATGCAGACATAGTTGGAGGTAGAGCTTAACCTCAGAAAGCAGAATGGTAGCCTTATGCAAGAAATAAAATAGCAAATGACAGTAGAGTTGTCTTAGCTGACATCAAATTGCGGCATTGTGACTAATGGGGGCATCGTGACATACAGAGCATTCAGGTGCGTGTTGATGGCAAATGTTGGCAAGTGCAACGGTTCTGAGAATCGTATTCTTGAACAATGTTTGTTCCATGGGCGTATAGCATGTTTAATGATTTCACAATCCTAGTGCCTGCATCCAAAGAAAAATCATGAGTTTTGTAAAGGGGGGAGGTTAGTTTGTATCCCCGCCAGCCTTGCTTGACTTGTTCGGCTTTGATCTGGTGATACCGTTTGTATCATTGGGGTAGCATTTCTAAATAGAACAGTTTCAATAATAGACATGCATGATTTTGTAAAAGTATGATATAGATGTACAATTAAAAAAAATAGTTCTTAGATGAACCGACGACTACGACGTGGTTTGGGATATTGCAACCTCTCTTGCTCTGGAATTTTGAGGGTCCTACTTAAAATTCTTCCCCAGTTTGATGGGTTGACACTTTTGACTGCTGCTCGTGCGGCGATCGGCTGAAACGACTTCAGAATTTTGAGGATCCTCCTCAAAATTCTGCCCCAGTTTCCAATTTCAGGGGGAAATGAAAATTTTATTGAATTGTGACCAAACCCATAGGGATTCCTATGTATCCCCTCTTAAACGGGAATCAGGTTAGGCATAGTTCAATTTACATCATATGAGGAAAACATAAAGATTACACATAGTAACGCTTGACTACATCTGAATTGATCGACTTTGACCAGACTTCTCCGTCTATTTTTGCAAATATGAGGGCTCCTCTTGTCAGAACCCTATGAACCATGTATGGGCCTTTCCAGTTGGGAAAGAATTTCCCTTTGGCTTCATCCTGATGCGGAAAAATTTTCTTTAATACCAACTGCCCTGGTGTGAACTGTCTTGGCTTGACTCTTTTATTGAAGGCTCTGGACATTCTATTTTGATAGAGTTGGCCATGGCAAACTGCATTCATTCTCTTTCTGTCTATAAGAGCTAGTTGCTTATTATGACTCTTTACCCATTTTGCGTCGTCGAGCTTAGCTTCCTGTATGATCCTTAGGTAAGGAATTTCTACTTCAACGGGAATGACAACCTCTGTACCATAAACCAACATATAGGGGGTTGCCCCGGTTGATGTGCGGATTGTGGTGCGATATCCTAATAAAGCAAATGATAACTTCTCGTGCGATTGTTTATGCTTTTCTATCATTTTCCTCAATATCTTCTTGATATTCTTGTTGGCGGCTTCTATAGCTCCATTCATTTGAAGTCTGTAGGCTGTGGAATTCTTGTGTCTGATCTTGAAAGTTTCACATATAGCTTTCATCGAGTCGTTGTTGAGGTTGGAGCCATTTTTAGTAATGATTGACTCTGGAATACCAAATCGACAAAGAATGCGGTCGCGAACAAAGTCTACCACGACTTTCTTAGTTACCGCTCTGTAGATGCTGCTTTGACCCATTTGGTGAAATAGTCTATGGCTACCAGGATAAACCTGTGTCCATTGGAAGCAGCAGGCTTGAGTGGTCCAATAACGTCCATTCCCCAGACAGCGA
The DNA here is from genome assembly GCA_026770625.1 of Nicotiana glauca. Lineage (NCBI taxonomy): Eukaryota > Viridiplantae > Streptophyta > Magnoliopsida > Solanales > Solanaceae > Nicotiana > Nicotiana glauca. The sequence continues at coordinate 94,599 of MU729622.1, forward strand.
ATGGCCATGATGAGCTTGTTGTATTGAGCTCGTTCAGGGGTACCTTTATCATATCTGCATGTATCTGACAGCGGTGGAATTTCCGGACATACTAGATGCAGTCTGTTTCCATAGTCATCTAGAAGTAGCCAGCCTAGAGTATCTTCTTTGCTAAAATAAAATTGTTCATATGTGGACCACAAGTCCCAACATGAATTTCCTCTAGCAGCTTGGATGCTTCCTTTGCGTCAACATATCTTAATAGTCCCAAATCAGGAGTCCTCCTATACAGGATTCCCCCACTGTGAAAGAAGTTGTTGGACAATCTCCGAAGTGTGCGTTTCTGAATAGGATTAGCAAGCTCCGGGTACTCTCCTTTTGCCAAATATTCCTGGATATCATGAAACCAAGGCTTTTCGTCTGCTTCCTCTTTAACATGGGCACAGTAAGCTAGGTGATCATGGATTCATACTGGAATGGGGTCAATAAAATTCTTTTCCGGATGCTGTATCATAGATGATAGGGTGGCCAATGCATTGGCGAGCTCATTCTGGACTCTGGGAACATGCTGGAATTTTGTCTTCGTGAACCTCTTCTCAATTCTTGTACATGATGCAGATACGGAAGTATCTTGGAATTCTTGGTTGCACATTCTCCTCGTACCTGGTGTATAAGAAATTTTGAATCTCCAATCCCTAGCAGCTCTTGAACGTTCATGTTAATGGATATCTTGAGCTCTAAGATGCAGGCTTCATACTCAGCCATATTGTTGGTGCACGAAAACCTGAGTATGGCAGATATCGAATAATGCTGACCGATTTCTGATACTAGGACTGCTTCTATGCCAAATCCTTTGAAGTTTGCCACTCCATCGAAGAACATTCTCCAACCGTCATAGGATTCTGCAATGTTTTGTCCTATGAATGATACCTCTTCATCAGGAAAATACATTTTTAGAGGTTCGTATCCTCCATCCATGGGGTTTTTAGCAAGGTGGTTTGCCAGTACCTATCCCTTGACCGCTTTCTGAGTTACATAAATAATGTCGAACTCAGTCAACAAGATTTGCCACTTGGCTAGCTTGCCAGTGGACATGGGCTTCTGAAAGATGTATTTCAAGGGATCCATTCTTGATATGAGATATGTAGTATAGGCACAGAAGAAATGTCTCAGCTTCTGAGCTACCCAATTCAAAGCACAACAGGTGCATTCTAATAGAGAATATCGGGCCTCGTACGGGGTGAACTTCTTACTAAGATAATAAATGGCTTGTTCCTTCCTCCCAGTTTCATCATGTTGCCCCAAAACACAATCGAAGGCTCCATCTAACACTACAAGGTAGAGTAGTAAGGGTCTACCTGGCTCAGGCGGGACTAACACTAACAGTGTTGACAGATATTCCTTTATTATGTCGAAGGCCTTTTCACAATTATCAATCCATTTGGCAGCGGTGTCCTTCTTTAACATCTTAAAAATTGGCTCATAGATAACTGTAGACTGTGCTATGAATCGACTGATGTAGTTAAGCCTTCCCAAGAAACTTATTACGTCCTTTTTGTTCTTTGGCTGTGGTAGTTCTTGAATGGCTTTGACTTTTGACGGATCCAGTTCTATTCCTCGGCGGCTCATAATAAACCCAAGCAATTTTCCAGCAGGAACCCCGAATGCGCACTTTGCGCGGTTTAGTTTCAGGTTGTACCTCTGCAATCTATTAAAGAAATTCCTCAGATCTTCCATATGGTAAGTGGCATTCTTGGACTCGATAATAACATCGTCCACATACACCTTTATCTCCTTGTGTATCATGCCATGGAAAATGGTAGTCATGGCCCTCATGTACGTGGCCCCTGCATTCTTCAGGTCGAATGGCATCATCTTGTAACAGTACACTCCCCACGGTGTAATGAAAGTCGTTTCCTCCACATCTTCCTCATCCATCCAGATATGCTGATAACCAGCAAAGCAATATATGAATAATTGTAACTCATGCTTGGCGTAATTGTCGATCGGGATGTGTATATTTGGAAAAGGGAAGTCGTCTTTCGGATTGGCCCGGTTGAAATCCCGATAGTCGACACAAATTCTATCTTTCCCATCCTTCTTCAGCACTGGCAAAATGTTGGCTAACCATGTCGGGTATTCCACTACCCCGAGAACCTTAGTTTTGATCTGCTTGTTGACTTATTCCTTGATTTTCAACTCATATAGGCTTGAACTTTCTGAGTTTTTGCTTTACTGGTGGACACATAGGATCGGTTGGCAGTTTGTGAGCCACAATAGACATACTCATACCAGTCATGTCATCATACGACCAGGTGAATATGTCCTCATATTCTTTCAGAATCTCTGTATACTCTTCATTTTCTGACTGCGATAGATGAAAGCTGATTCATGTTTCCTTGACGTTTTCTGAATCTCCCAGATTGACAATCTCGGTCTTGTCCAAGTTGGACTTAGGTCTGTTCTCAAAGTTCTCAACTTCTCTGATAATTTTCTTGGGTATCTCATCTTTTTCTGAATCAATATCCGTTTGTTGCGTTATCTCATTGCATGTCACAGTCATTGGTTCATCAGGATAGGTAATAGTAATGCTGTATTGGTAAAGTAAGGAGAGATAGCAATAAATATTAAATCATAAGAAAAATCAAACATGCTTTTGATAAATTGGATAATTATTTTGAACATCGACGATCTTATTGCAGGAATTGAAAATGCGAAAAGAAAAATCATTTGGTAAATAAAAACAATGAATAATGCTTGTTTTATCCTTGCTACCCCGAGGCTCATCAGGCTCTGGTTGTTCTAATGGTCCAATTCTTGAGATGTGCTCCTCTGCTTAAGATGATGATGCCAGAGTGCACGAACTAACCTTTGGAGAGGGGAATAATAAAATGAAAATAAAAGAAAAAACAAAAATTAATCAAGTTAGTGAGGATTATAAAAAGTATTGCAATATTTAAACACATAGTGTAGGAATATAAAGCATGTCCTAATTTGGGAACCTCGTTGTGCCCGAGGTAGGCCTAGCGATAAATTGATTTGGAGAACTTTTAATGCTAAATGCCTCATTTTATTGATAAAAATAGGCGAATCCCAAAACGACATTGAATAAACAATAAATAAAAGTCATTAATGGACATTGGCCTTATTACATAAAGCGAAAAATATAATCTCCTATCTACTTGGTCCCAGATGGACCTTCCTCAGGTTGAATGTTCTCGTTGATCAGATCTTCCAGCTCACGTAGGCTTGTTAGTAAGAATGCCTTCGCCAGATGTCCTTCGTTTCCCTCAGCATTCTGGCAGTGGTTGACTCTTTTCCTCACTTTTCCTTCCAATTCTAACAAGCTATATTCCAGATAATCCAGCTTTTCACTAGCCTTGGTAGCCCTTTCTTTCCATTCATTGATTTGGTCATTCGATGGAAGATCCTCCACCAGTCGAGCAAAAGTGCGGGTATGTTAAACATTCCGAAGCTGGGGATCTCGTGCCTCATATTTCTGCAAGGCAAACAAGATTAGGCCCTTACCCATACCAGACTCGACTATTTAACATCAACAATTAGCATGAAGCATTTAGTTCTCCAAATAAATGCACAAAATATGATGATGCCCGTTTGGGCTTAGGGAAACCTAGTGGACTTTGGACAAGGCTATCTTAAAGGATCATTATATGAATAAAAACTAACCCAGCTAGGTTTGACCATGATGCATGCACAATTTAATAGAGTAAGGTTTCTGTGGGGTTTTAGACTGGTACCCTTGAGCGGACAACTCAAGGGGGAAGGCACGGAACTATCGACTGCACCGCTGATCGACTAGTTTTACTGCAAATATGCCTTTTCGAATTTAGGGGGTAATGATATAGGAAGAGCACAACCACTCATTAAAAGCGTTGCTATAGTATTTGCTTGGCACGAGTGGAATATGATGTTGAGCATGATTATGCAATAATTAAAAGCATATTGACATGTATTTGCGTTAAGAAAGAGATAAATACAGCAGTTTCGTAATTTAAAGCAATAAAGGAAAGAAACAAAGAAAATATGTCAGTTTTGCTTTTAAAGAAGAAATTAAATGCTTATAGGAATTAAACAAGTAATTGCACATAAGGGAGGGGTACAAAATTAACAAGAACAATCTAAAGTGGTAAAAGCCTAAAAAATCCCCAACAGAGTCGCCATGCTGTCGCACCCTTTTTTTTTCCGTCCAGATTTCGGCATTCATGGAGGTGTAATGACTCATTTCCTTTTGGGAATCGGGTGTTGTGTGTTTGAAGATTTTCCACCTAACGATTTTAAAGGTGCGTTAGGGAACCTACACGGTTCATCTACAATTACATTTGATAACCAGAGATAGGGTAAGGGCTTGAAATTATCCTAAGGGAAAGGTGTTAGGCACCTCTCAGGATCCACTAGTGTGGTTCCCGGCTAGATAGTTTTTGTGAATTTGTGCAATTAGTAAGTAGATAAGTAAGGTTCACATAGCAGGGGATTTAGGTAGAAATACACAAGCATTTGAAAAGAGATTAATAAAAGCAAGGTTTTGAAAAGAGTTATAATCTAAGCATGCTTATGAATGTAGAGGGGTCCTAGGTTTGTCTGTAATACGGATCACATCAGTACAATGCCCGATAATTACTCCTTAGAAAGGGGCTACGTGTGGCATTAGTACACTGGTCATCATATTCATATCTACCATTTCCTACCCGTGAAGGTAATTAAAGCGAGGGTTGGTCTCGATTCTTATTGCATGCTGTTACCCGTCCCTTCCTATCAGTCCGGAGGTTAGGACTCCTAACCTATAAAAAGGAGGTTTTATGCAGACCCTCAGGTTTAAAGGCAAAATACTAAGGCGACATACAAAACATGTAGGACTGCATTTAAAGGTGGAAAAACACAAAAAACGAATAGAAGGTTCAGACATACCTCCCCAGATAATGCACATAGACAGCATGGCTTATACACAATTAAGGTCTGAATTTAAAATCCTAAATCAGGGTGTTTGAGTGATAACATCAGAACCAGATCTATCACATGACTCCGAAAAGAAGTCCGAATCAAGTTTGCTTACTAATTTTAACAGTTTATAATTAAACAAAGACAGATCCAATTTTATTAAGGGTATTACCTAAGGCTTACCTAAGCGTAAAGCAATATCCAGTAGTTATCCCAAGTTTTTAAGAACAAGTTTGGAGATTATTCCTTACTTAAACATGATGCTCTAATTGTAGAGATGGTGACCAATATTATTCACAAGCGTCATAATCTAAAAATTAATATTTTACTACCTTTTCATGAATCAGTAATTAACTAGGCATTTTAAATGAAATGCAAAACAAGATCCTAGAACATGATATCTATTATGCATGTAAAAGACCCATGATGCAGAATTCCTAGAACAGGATTTTTAAATGCATATGGTAGGTTTGCAGAATTTCCTAAGAGCATGATTTCTAAATGGATACATGAACCCTAAGCATGATTTCTATTATGCAGTTTAGGAATATAAACCTAATAACATGTTTTCTACCCTTAACCATCATATCATGCATATTCTTCCCCCTTTTCACTAGCCACCCCAGCACTTGTTTACAAATTATTATAGACCATGTGATTGAATTATATAAACAGAAATGAAAAATAAGAAGTTACAACTATAGGAAGCCTGATTCTGACTTCCTCTCTGAGTTACGTAATAAACCACCTCAAATGCTAAAATTGTTCCAGCTTTCCCTCATATCTATCAAAGTTCCCTAAGGACCTCAAGGGATCCCAGGTAGTGCTGACACCCAAATTTCATGGCCAAGACAGAGTAAGTGCAGTTTGGAAAGGCCAGCTTTCATGTGTCCAAGTTTAGAAGGAGCTCAAGGGTCCCAAATCAAGGCTCACACAAAAAGGGCAGAACCTAATAACCTAAGAGTATAGTGAAAGTGCTTGACATAGACTCAAAGGAGTAGAGTTAGAAAACAATGTTGAAAACAGCATGTTTGAAATAAGTTTGTAAAAACAGCAGAAGGATTGCTTAGTGAAAACAGTTTTTGAAAGGGAAAGGGGATAAGAGCAACAATAACATACACAAAACAAGTTCAAATAGCAGTACAACTTCAGGAGTTTCAACCAGGGAAGTAGGGATTGGGGACACAGAGGGTCCAAATTAAAACACATAATTAGTCATGAATCAAGTACATTAGGAGACATGCTCATTAAAGGATATAAACAGGAACAAGTAAACATACTAATTACATTTTAACAAAAGAGGGTAGAATTTTAAGCATGCTGAGTAAAGCGGTAAACAAAAGTGCAACAACATGAGTCAGTAAGTCACTGCAGAAAGAGAAAGTGATTGACAACAAGGGAACACATAGGTTTGAGTTTCAAAATCTAAACTAGGGACATACCAGTTGAAGAAGCAAAGTGCATGAAAAGAAAAGTAAAGCAATCGGAATTCCACAGTCTAGCCTTGGCTTTTAGCCGGCCAGAGAAAGTAGTAGCACAAGTAGTAGAGAAAGAAAGAGAGTTTGAATGTGTAAGTGTGTGTTTTGAAATCAGTTGTTCGTCCCTTATTAATGAAAACATTAGGGTATTTATAGCTTTAAAAAACGAGTAAAAAAATAAGGTAACAAGTAAAGGTTTAACACAAATATGGAAATAATCACAATCAGAATCAATTAATACAAGTACTTCCCCTTAATCAAGGAGTTACAGCCTCAACAGATACTACCAGGATAATTAAGGAAAGAGAATCAGTTTGAGAAAGATTGATTTTACCATATAAGGGCCAACAAAAGTATAGAGTAAATAATTGAGTCTAAGTATAAAATATACTTAATTTTGGGAAAGGATTCAGAAAGGCAAAACATCAGAGTAAATAAAAGGAATCAATCAATTTAAACAAGATGAGTGAAACCAGGGGTTTATAAGAAAATATTTGCAATTAGTCGTGACTTGAGGAAATCAAGTTCAATCAAGAAAGAATCATGATTCTGCTCTTTGCCATATAAATAGAGAAGAAGAATGAACATGCAAGGCCAAACATATTGGCAAAAGAAGAAACCATGTAAACATACAGTAGTAACAAGAGTAGGCTAGGGCTCAGTAGTAAAAGAACCTACTCGAAGCATAGTAGTCAACAAAGTCAAGCAGTAACATCGAACCAGAAATGAAGGAAACAGTCTAACACCTAGCAACAGGTAAATGAGATCTTTTTTTTACTTAAAAAAACTCTCAGTAACAGGTGAGAGGAGTTTTAGGAAATTAGGGTTTTAGCAAAGGTTGAGTTAAAAAGCAGTAAGAACTCAGAATCACTCAAGACAAACAAAGGAAAGGGTTTAAGCATGAAGAATCCAATCAAAACAGGCATATAAACACATAAACAAGGACAGCTCCAGAACCCCGGATAAAACAAAAGTTCCTTAGTGTTTTCAACACGATGAACCAGGTAGAAGAAAAAATATAAGCAAATCATTTAAACACAGTAAAATCATAAAATAACATTGAATATCGGAGAAGATATCTTCTAAAGAGGTTAAGAAAACCCTAATCGTTAAAGACGAAGAGTTGTTTCGAAAAATCGAAAAACCTTTAAGGAAAATACTTAAGAGGTTCATAACATACACAGATCTAAGATAGATCTGAAAAGAAAAAAATCGGAAAGCCTTTAGGGTTAGGGTTTCGGAGAACCCAAAAAAATAAGAAAGACTTCAAAAAGTTACCGATCTAGCCGGAAAAGTCAAGGATCTGACTCGAACAGCCATATATGGCGGGAAAGAGACCATGGAAAGAAGTTGATCCAAGACTGAATTAGATCTCTTTGATATCTGTCCATGGAATCACGAAAACAAACAACCAGGAGAAATAGGAGACCGGTAAACGTCTCAAACAGCCATGGGAGCCCATGGATGAGGGCGGGGTTGAAGGGAATTAAGGTGGATTTGGGTGGCGGCGGCTAGGGTTTTGCGAGATTGCAGAGAGAATTAGAGAGGAGGGGATTCAAGGGCGGTGGGTTGGTGAGAATGATTTAGGCCAGGGTGGTTGTTTGGGTTAAAAAAGGTAAGGGTAAACGGCGGCTGTTGATCTGAATGATCAACGGCCTAAATTAAATAGGGTAGGTAGGGATCTGGGTTTGGATTGGGTTTAAAGGGTTAGGGTCGGGTTTAAACTAAAATTGGGCTGGGAAATTAGGGGTTTGATTTGGGCTATAATTGAAATAAAAATAGGCTATTATTTAAATAGCTAGTTTTTCCTTTTAATTTATATAAAAAAATAGTAAATAGTTTCTAAAAAATAAATTTAAAGTACTAAAGTGATTTATAATATATAATTAATAATTTAAAAATATATGATCTAATTTTATGCGTATAAAACCTAATTAAACCTTAAAATGGCTAATATTACAATTAAGTGCAATTTAGCTTTAAAAATACTAAATAAAAAATTAAAAATATGTAAAAATTACCTTAGCATATTTTGGCATAAATATAAAAATCCAATAGATGCATTATCAAAATATAATAATTTTGAAAATAATTATTGGGATTTTATGGATAAAAAAGAGGAAATAAATCAACTAAAAATTCTTAAAATGTGGGAAAATTAATAAAACCCTTGTATATGTTTATGTATGCATACATATGCTATTTTAAAGTTATTTTGCATGTAAAAAATATATAGGAAAAAATTGGATATCAACAAGCAAGAAAGATGAATGCAATCTCGGTCTCCAGTAGCAAAGGAAAGGAACACGCGACATAGTAATTATAAGAACTGGCACCTACTCCCGTACTAGAACAAGTGATCCCGAGGACAGAGGCGTTGAGACACTATCAGGTGCCAAGATATTTTCATGTTCCAGAAGAGGCGGATGTAACGAATCTCACTGCGGAAGAACTGGCGCAAGTTGCATGGTTCGAAGAATTCCTAGAAAGGAAATTCCACTTGGGGACGGGAATGCACCCGGAGCTCAGGTCCGCCTTTATCGAATTTCTTAAATTTAATGCCGATTGTTTTGTATGGTCACACGAATATTTTACAGGTATCCCACAGATGTAACTGTGCACAAGTTAAGCTTGGATCCCAACATACCTCCAGTAAGACAAAAGAAGCACCTTGTTGCCGAAGCCAGGAATAAATTTGTCAAAGAAGAGGTAACCCGCTTGCTTAATATCGGTTCGATTCGAGAGGTAAGATATCCGGACTGTCTAGCTAATGTAGTAGTAGTTCCTAAGAAGAATAATAAATTTTGTATATGTGTAGATTATAAGGATCTTAATAAGGCATCCCTGAAAGACTCTTTCCCACTGCCAAATATCAATCAAATTATGAGTTTCCTTGATGCTTATTCCGGGTACAACCAAATCAAGATGAACCTAAAAGATCAAGAAAAGACTTCGTTTATAATGAATTTCGGTACATATTATTACACTATGATGCCCTTCTGGTTGAAAAACACCGGAGCCATTTATCAATGGTTCGTGAATAGTATGTTTGAAAATCAAATAGGAAAAGCTAAGGAAGTTTATATAGATGATATGCTCGTTAAGTCTTTGAATGCAGGTGACCAACTTAAGCATTTGCAAGAAACTTTCAACATCCTGAGGAAGCATAATATGAAACTTAATCCCGCCAAGGGCGCATTCGGGGTTAGCTCTGGTAAGTTTATGGGATTTCTGGTCTCACAAAGGGGAATTGAGGTGAACCCCGACAAAATCAAGGCCATAGAAGACATCCCCGATCAACTGTCAAATGTAAAGGAAGTCCAAAGGCTCACGAGAATATTGGATGCTTTGAGCAAGTTCATTTCTCGATCACCTAAAAAATGTCATTGCTTCATCTCACTGCTCAAAAAGAAAAATAATTTCGAATGGACACTGGAGTTCCAACAGACTTTGAGGGTTTTGAAGAAGTACTTGTCAAGCCCTTCATTGCTCTTAAAACCAAAAGAAGGTGAAACGTTGCTAATATACCTCACGGTCTTTGAAGTTGCGGTAAGTGCAATTTTTTTCCGAGAGGAAGAAGGTACGCTATCTCTCATTTAATATGTTAGCAAAATTTTAACATGAGCAGAAACTCGCTACTTACATTTGGAAAATTTGGCCTTAGCCCTAGTAGTTGCCGCTCGGAAGCTGAGGCCCTACTTCCAGTTCCACCCAATAGCCGTGGTGACTACTTTCCCTTTGCGAAACATTCTCCATAAACCTGAGCTCTCGGGAAGGTTGGCCAAATCGGCCATCAAAATGAGCAAATTCGACATATAATATAAACCGCGGACTGCAATTATGTCACAAATCTTGGCCTACTTTGTGGTCGATTTCAGTCAGGGATTACTGCCTGTCGGAATTAACATTCGGGGTTTTGACCTTATACATGGACGGAGCTTCCAATGCGAAAGGGTCTAGGGTCGAAATAGTCTTAATCATGCCTTCGGGGGAAACCCTAAGGCAAGCTATCAAATTGGCCACTCTAACTAACAATGAAGCAAGTATGAAGCTTTGATTGTAGGGCTTAAATTGGCGTGGGGACTTGAGTCCGAGGTCATCAAAATCAAATATGACTCGCAATTTTTTGTAAATAAGGTCTATGGGATCTTTGACACCAAAGAAGAACGCATGCAACGATATGTGATAAAAGTTCAGGCTGTGTTGGCACGATTCCAAGAGTGGTCAATTACTCATATACCAAGGGAGGATAACACAGAAGAAGATGCATTGGCGAACTTAGGATCATCGACGGAAATAAAGTGATCGAAGTCCGGGACGATAATACAACCGATGAACTCAGTCCTGGATGCAGGTGGTTAATATGAGGTAAATTTGACTAATTTGGTCTAGGACTAGAGAAATGAAATCACTGGCTATCTCAAGCACAGGAGTTGCCCGAAGATCCCAAAGAACCCAGGGCGTTGTGCACCAACGCAGTGCGATATAGCTTCAAAAGAGGACAATTATATATAAAATCTTTCCAAGGCCCGTTGGCCCGATACTTAGGGGTAAGCTAACTATGTCATGAGATAAGTCCACAAAAGGATATGTGGCGACCACTTGGGCGTAGATTCCTTGGTGCTAAAGTTGGTGCGGGCATGATATTACTGGCCCCGCATGGATAGGGACACTAAAGATTTTGTACGAAAATGTGATAAGTGCCAAGGCTACGCACCACTAGTGCATCAATAATCAGAACCTTTACATTCGATTCTGTCTTCGTGGCCGTTCATGAAATGGGGGATGGACATCGTCGGACCGTTGCCACCGGCTCACGAAAAGGTAAGATTTCTTTTTGTAATTTTGATTGACTGTTTTTTCAAGTGGGTGGAAGCAAGTCCTTATTAGAAGATCGGGGAATGAGAGTGGTCAATTTGTTGTGGAAAAATATATTTTCAATTTTAGAATACCAAAAGAGATTGCATGCAACAATGAGCCACAGTTTATCGATTCAAAAGTTACAAAGTTCATAGAAGATTTGAAAATAAAAAGGATCACATCTTCACCCTATAATCCAAGTGAAAATGGTCAAGAAGAATCAACTAACAAGGTGATTATTCAAAACTCAAGAAAAGGTTGGAAGCGGTAAAAGGAAATTGGCCTGAAGAATTACCTGGAGTTCTATGGGCCTACCGAACAACGGCCAAGTCGAGCACAGGAGAAACTCCTTTTTCCTTTGTGTGTGGTGCAGAAGCTCTAATATTGGTAAAAGTAGGTGAACCCACCTTGAGATATTTCCAGAAAAATGAAGAATTGAACAACGAAGCAATATTAATCAACTTGGAGCTGCTCGAGGAATGCAAGGACTTGGCGTATATAAGAATGGTAGCGCAAAAGCAGAGAATTAAGCGGTATTATAATCGAAGAGCAAACATTCATTATTTCAAAGTATAAGATTTGGTTATGAGGAAAGTAATTCAGAATACTCGGGAGCTCAACGCGGGGAAAATAGGTCCAACATGGGAAGGTCCCTACTAGATTTCAAATATCACCGAGAAAGGTTCATACAAATTGGAGAACCACCATAGAGATAAATTCCCCAGCAATTGGAATGTGGCGCACCTCAAAAAATATTATTTTTGTTGAACATTATCTATTCAGAAAGTATGTGCTTCACTCCTTTTCCCTTCATTTAGTTTTTGTCCCAATTGAGTTTTTCTGGCAAGGTTTTTAACGAGAAAGTGATAAAAGCATACTAAGAAGACATCAATAATAAGACCTTTAATAGCATGGCAAACAAGCAAGTTTTAAACTCGGGAACGGTTAGATAATATTTAGCTCTGTAGCCAATTTCTACTGGGAAGTTAAGTTTTCTATTGAGCAAAGGCTACCCGACCGTTCATGAGCACAATCCAGTAGAGGGTTGTTAGATAGTCTTTTGCTCGATAGCATAGATTCTTGGGGGGGGGGGAGGAAGTAAGGTGTGCTACCGAGTTAAATATTATCTAGAAATTCATAGGTGGAAGCTTTGAAGGTATAAGACTTCTAGTGTTTTAATTCACATTCTTCGCATTCGAAATAGGGGGGATGATATAAGGATACGGTAACAATGACTACCACCTCGAATGGGAACGAAAAACCGAAAACATAATTGCACATTGGGACCGAGGACTGCGCGGTCAGTCCCGTTGAAACAAGTTGTACAAGATAGCCAAAAGTAATGACAATTTATTTTTAGCATAGCAGATGCTTGTGTACTTTTGAAAATAGAAGGAATTAAATGAAACGAAATCCTTTTGTTTTTATCGTGTTTCTTGTCTGAACGATGAACTAACTTTTGTCACACCTCCTTTTTACACACCCGTAAGTGATATAAGGGAGTTTTTCCACTTTAAGTGACATTATTCGAAACAAGATTATTTATTTATCATAGTCGCCACTTGGGATAGTTTATTTGGTGTCCTAAGTTTTAGGTCGGGTTTTAGATCAAATGCAAGTTTCGGAAGTTTTAGTTTAACTTAGGCTTGAATCCGTGGTAATTTGATGATTTTGATGTTTGTGATAGTGTTTTTATATTACGAGCAAGTTTGAATGAAGTAATAGAACATATCTGTGCATTTGGTTGAGGTCCCGAGGGCCTCGGGTGAATAACCGCGTCACATAAATGCACCTGCAAATCTCAACATAATTTATCTAACATTGTTGAGATTTGAATTTGGGTCACATAAATGCGCACTCGAGTTTAGGAAGGTAATTTAAAATAGGGCGTCTAAAGCAACTACGCATTTTTAACTTTGCTAGGGCCATGGAAAGTTCGCTAAATGGTGCGCCTCGATTTCTAAAGAGTTAAAATCAAATAAGTGAGAGCCACAAATTATGTGTGTCACCTAATGTGGCTCACCTCCAATTCATAAACGGGCAATATGTCTAGATTCAAGAGTATATTCAGCACCTCAGCATGAGCAGATTCAAGAGTATATTCTTCGAACAAAACTTTTGATTTCTGAAAGGCAACTTGTTGGACATATAAAAAT